>JANRFK010004440.1:42853444-42869952 GCA_030068395.1 Apalone spinifera | reverse complement strand
CAGCAGCCAGCTGAGGGTGAGGAGGGCTGTGGGGGAAGGAGGGTGCAGGAGCAGGCTAAGAATGTGGGGTCTTGGCGGGAGGAAAGTGCATGAGGGAGATGGGGGGCACTTACCTGGCTCTGCGCCTGCTGCTGCTCCCAGGTCCTCCCCCCCACTGCTCCCATTGGCCATGATTCCAGCCAATGGGAGCAGTGGGGAAAGCCTCCAGGTGAGCAGTCTCCTGTGCTGCCATTCCCCCAGCTGGGAAGAAGGGGAGCAGCAGTGTAAGGAGCCGCTTCCCCCGCCCCTGCAGCCGGAAGCCAGCACTTGTGCTCCAGGCTCGCTGGGGCGGGGGAGGGCTGGAGCGCCATCGCAGGCTCCCCACAGTGGAGAAGTGGCAAGCCCCGAACCCACGGCCCACCTGCAAGACCACTGTGGACCACGACTGTACCGGTTGTGAAGCCGCTACAGAGCTCTGCCTTAATGGCAGACATTCCTGCATGTAAACACATTACCCCTCTGTTAGAAGTTGGAGCCTCTCAACACTGAATTCTCTTGCCTTGCCAGGGTACAACACTGGCAGCCACGCTCACCACCTGGTGGATTTACCGGCCCTGCAGGGAGAAGGCAGTGCTGCCAAGGGTAACCCAAACTCAATGAGTGGGTTGGCTCCCCCTAAAGTTTCCTATAATTGTACAGGTTAGCTGGACCTTAGTGGTCAGCAGCATCCCTATGTTAGGGTACCTGCAAAGTCCTTAGTTCCAAGAAGGAAAGAAGTATTTGATATCATCAATGAGTTGTAGTTAAGAGGCCAGGGAAGTCTGGTACTTGCGGACTTTCTTTTCTAAGGCGCAAGTTTACAATTAAGCGGGGCAGGTGTCTTTGTGAGAGCGTATATGAGGAGGGTTGGCAGAACTCATTGTTATAATTTTGAGAGCAAATATCGGTGCTTATTTTAAAGCTTTTTTTATTTGTATCAATTTATATTTTCACGGTTGTGCAAATCTAGGGGTTGTAAGCTTTTATTTTATTTGTCTCTCTTTTCAGCGCTCACAGTTGCAGGAATTCCTGGGGGCAAGAGCTCAAGCAATTACTGCACGACAGCGGATGCTGAGAGTCAGAAAGTGAGAGCTTTCTGTCTGTTCAAAAACAAATTGTGGGCAGATGTCAAAACCGGGGGAGCGGACAGACTACGCGGGTCCCTTGGCAAAGTGTGCGGTGGGAGGGGGAGTGGCGCTGTGCTCCTGTGCCCCACCCCAGCACTCAGAGATGCACAGAGCGTGGGGCAGCACTCTGGCAGCAATTTAAAGGGTCTGGGGTTGCAGCTGCCGCTGTCACAATAGCAACAAGGGCGCCCCGGAAACCTGGGCCCCGTGGAATCGCTGGGCCTTGGGGTAGCTACGCCATTTACCCCTGATCAAAATACACCCTGTCAATAGCCTTAAATTGATCTCTAACTCTTTCCTAAGCCGCTCTTCCACTGCTTTGCCGATCTGGAAATGTTGATCGTCGCCTGAACTATTTCGTCTCCTTTGTGAGTTTGGGTAAATGTCAGTAAACCGCAATTTCACCAGCCTCGTGAGGACTTTGCAGGGCCTTACACAAGTCACTCGGATTAAGCCTGGGAAGCCACTCTCAGGGAGGGATCCTAGACTGGAGTCCAAAGGGCTTTGTGAGTTATCACGTCACTGGACCAAGCAGCCCATGCGAGCCGAACAGCTACCGCAATTGTCGGGGCAGAGGGGTTATTAGTATTTGATGTTCGACGTGGGTTGGGTGTCATGGATGCTCAGCACAGTTGGGTTAGGTGGGATGACAGAACGTTCTCGCAGGCGGTCAGTACACCTAGGCTGCGCCTATGAAAAAAGCAGAACCTCTCTCTCAAAAGGGCGGCTGTGTGTACCTCTTCTGGGAGGTGTGTCTGCGTATGGGTATTTGAGGGGGTTGGGCCTGTGTTATATTCTTCACCGTGAAGGAAAAATAGCATATTCTCTATGTAGGGATGTGTAGTCTAGCTTGCACGGAAGCGGCTGTCCTGGTTTATCTTTTGGAGCATTATTCAGTTTTTAAAAAGAACAAGACCTGAAGCTAGTAACGGTCTGCATGCAGGTTGCTATGGTGATAATGGCAGCAGCCGGAGTTGTGGGCCCTTTACATTGCCACCGGAGTACTGTGCAATACACTCCCAGCGACTCTAAGGACTGGAGGTGGCCAGAACGCTGTGGCCCCACCCCTTCCGCCCAAGTCCCCGCCCCATCTGGGAGCACAGATCCAGGCCCCTCCCACACCTTGCCCAAGGACCTGGTGTGGCTGTCGGCTCCCCTCTGTGCATGCATGCCTGGGCAAAACTTTTTTATCGTAGAATCATACACGATTCTACAACAGGAGGTCATCTACTCCAACCCCCTGCACAAAGCAGGACCAACCCCCAACTAAAATCATGGCAATACTTATGGTAAAGCCTGGATCCCTTAAAAAAAAGTGACTCTTCAAATCCTTCTGGGGATTCCTGGTGGAAATGGTCACAGAAAAGGAAATGAAGAATGAATCTCTCAATGGCCGGTAACTGCTTGGCTATTGCTAGTATCTAACTGGAAAAAGAAAAATAGCCTAAACAGAGAGGAATTATTCAAAAAAGATGGAAGGTTGTGGAAAAACAAACACCTCAATAGTATACATAGCAAAACAGATAGATATTTAGATGTTAGTTTCCTTTTATTCAATACTCAAAAGTGCATTTGCCTACACAAAAAACAGTACATTTGTCTACATTTCTAAACATTCAAATGTAGAGAGACATGCCTGTTATGTTCAATATGTGCATAGAAAGCTCTCACTCAATTTAATAAAGTCACAAGAGACAACACAGGGACTATAATGATGCTCACTGTGCAATGTAGTAAAAGGCTGTTAAATAGAGAACTCTGAAGACTACATTCATGTACAATGCCTCTTTAAACAAAAGCAATCTGTTGTCAGAAATGTTTTGCGTCTGATATTCACACAGCAAGAATTTGTAAACTTGTTCAACTTCCCTAAGGAGTTAACAGAGAGAAAGGGAAAATGAATCCTTTTATTATAATTTCCTCCTTTCAGCTTTTAGAGGATTTCTATAGAAAACCCAGCTGCAGTCCCTACCCATGAATTCAAGGTTCTTGAAAATACATTATATCAGACAGAGGAGAATTGGTAAGTAAATCACCACCAATACAACCTTAGATTTACCTCCTCTCCCCCCCACCCGCACATAGGTTATGTATCTGTAACTTCACAGTGAGAAGAATAGTCCAGTGGTTCCAGCACTAGCTGGGACCTAGCTTCCATTTCCTGCTCTGCCACAGACGGACTGCACGACCCTGGGCAAGTCTCTTAATCTATGTGTCAGCTTCACATTTATAAAATGAGGATAATAGCATTTCCTTACCTCCCAGGGTTGTGGTGAGAATAAATACATTAAAGATCATAAGGCTCTCAAATAATGGGAACCATTTAAGTCCCTAAGATAGACAGAACCCTAATCCTGGCAATGCCAACATACCACAGCTGTAGGTGGCGATTTATGCCACTTGTGGATTTAACCCCAGTCCTTTAGAATGTTTCAAGCAAGAAATAAAATGAAAATCACCCATTAATGGGACAGCACCAATGCAAAAGGCTAATCTGGGCATGTCTAGACTGCAAGCTTCTTTCGAAAGAGAGCATCCAACACCTCAAAACCGGATCGAAAAAGCGATCTGCTTTTTCAAAAGAGAGCATCCAGCCTGCATGAACGCTCTCTAGAAAGAAAGCCCTGACTGCTATTCAGAGAATGGCCACCAGGGCACCTGGGCTTTTTTCGATTGCCTTTTCTTTCGAAAAACGTCCTTGTTCTGCATCCACACACGCCTTTTTTCGAAAGAGCTCTTTCCAAAAAGGCATTCTTCCTCATAATTGGAGGTTTACCAATGTTGAACCCCCCCCCTGCGTTCTTTCAATTTAATTTCGAAAGAACGCGATTACAGTGTGGATGCGGGTGATATTTTTTCGAAAAAACAACGTGGTCTAGGCATACTCTCAGGCACATTAATTCAAAGTGGCTTGTGGGACTATGCTTGCCCCGAGTTCTCTGGCTAGCGTTTGTGGTTTTAATCACAATGTTCCTGTTTTCAAAAACATGGAATCCTGCCTGCTACGCGAAAACCCCACCGACGCCAAATGAGAACGTTGGACCCAGGCGCTGATCCAGCAAAGGTCTAAAGCCCCACAGACCTTGTATGGGCCTAAGGGTCCCATCCTACGCGAGCACCAGCAGGTGTCCTGTCCCTAAAGACCTTATCGCAGTATCAGAGCATAAGCAACTAACCTGGAAAGGGAATATCCTCTGCATGCTGCCAAATGCACAATGCAAACCCACGCACTCACATCTGGGGAAAAGATTTACTCTCCTCTCTTTGGGAGCTCTCATGTATGACTCAGACAACGGCATGTGCCCTTCCCTCAGCACAAAAGCCTCATTTTAAAATCCATTTTCAAACCCCAAATATGCGTTAGATGTGCAGAGCAACCCAAACTGGGCGACTGTTTACACGCTGGCTACTCCAATCTCGTTACTGGTTACATGGGATGCTTAAAACAAGCAGCTGCATCTGGGTCCACTGCAGACAGGGGTTGCTCTGGGTGGCCAGAGCAGCGCCCTGCATAGCTGGTCAGTGAAGGTAGGGCTGGAGGAGGCAAGCCCACAGTCCCACCTCCAGCCCCGCCCCTTCTGCGAGGCCCCGCCCTGGGAAGGCAGGGCAGTGTGCCGCACATGTGCTCCCCACTTCCAACCACAGGGAGGGAAGGGGAGCAGGTGTGGCTTGCCGCAGCCTCCGCAACCCCGAAGGAAGGTGCACCATGCTACACGGCCTGGCCGAGCCCAGCTCAGCCTCAGGGGAGGGAGAAGGCAGGGTGAGCTGCGCCGTGCAGCTCAGCCCAGCCCAGCCCCAAGAAGGGTGGAGGGCATGCGGTGTGGCCCCAGCATCCCCAGCCTCTCTACCAGGGGAAGGAGGAGGGCATGCCATGCTGCCCAGCCTCTCCAGCAGGCATTCTGGGGGGCGGAGTGTGGGAGGGGCTATACCTGGTGGTACCTTCCCCCACCTTACATACCCGACGCCCATGGCGCCCTGCCTGCGGTGGGCCCCCATGGGGCTGGAGCAGCCCCCTGGTTAACGAGAAGCGGGAAACATCACCTGTTAAGGGTGAGGTTTACTGGTTAACCGATTAGCCTTTCACATCCTTACTCCCGTCGCAGCTGTGGGAGTCCCCTTGCCTGGCCCAACGCAGCCGGCCACCGCAGTTAGCTTACCAGCAAGCCACAGGTGTATGGGTTAACCATTTAACATCTCTAATTACAATCTAATTAAGCAGAGTGAAAAACTCAGACATCGCCCAGAACACCATCATTTCACATTGTTAATCCAATAAAGGATCTGACTTCATGCACTTGTCTCTCTCATATCCTGGAATCAACACAGTAACTTTAACGTATTACTGTAACATGGAAAGCAATTAAAAGCTCATACATTTTGAGCTATAATAGGAGCGTGACGTTTTGCATTTGTCTACCCTGTTGATATCAGGAAACAAAATACTTATTTGGTAATCTCCCAATTCTTGCAGATGACTGGAAAACACCTACCTGCACATGACAACAATTAGATGGGTTTAAGTAACAAGTTAGTCGTTTATTCACAATAAAATCCAACTACCCAGTGATGGGATGGATTTTTGAGTGTCCAGCATTGAAAGCCAAGCAACCACTACAGTAATAATTCGAAAACGAAGGAAGTGATCCTTCATACAGCTTTGACAGTTGATATTCATTTAAATGTGGTCAAAGACATAGTCTGACGATTTCCTAATACTGACTTTTTAAAGCCGTGTCTGTTTTAAATTATTGTTTTAGTTTCGCAACTGCCCCATACTTGATGGATCTAAGCTAACAGTTAATTTGTATTTGCAACAGCAAGGAAGAAATGAAGCAAACACACAGATCCAAAGTCTCAATCCTGTAAATTTCATTCTCACAAGCAAACGACATTGTACCTTGTGCAGTCATTTAGAAGGATGCAAACTGCGGGTAAAATGCTACCCTCCCGGTCTTGTAGCATTTACATTCACTTTGTGTGTCATTTGGCCAAAGGATGAGCCAAAGTTCATTGAAATGAAATCAATGGGACTCTCTTAATTACTGTGCTGTCTTCACTAAGTTGGGGGGAGGGAGTATTGCTGGGAGAAATTATTTTGTCAGCCCTTCTTACTCTTCTCAACCCGGAGGAGTACCAGAGTCGACAGGAGCACAATCAGCGGTTGATTTAGTGGGTCTTTTCTAGACCTGCTAAATCGAGCCCTGGGAGATCAATCTCCACAGAACTGGTCTCCTGGTAAGAGTAGACAAGGCTCGACTAATTGCGTTAGTAAGGCTGACAGGAGCAGACCCAGGATGGCTTTTGAAGTAGTAACTATTGTTATACTAAAAATAAAAAAAATTAAAAAGTGATCACTCATCCCTAACATCTCTGAATCCTTTCCATTCCCACATTATCTTGCCCTTAGGACTAGAAAGCATTTCACACAATTAAACAAGGCATGTGACAATGAAAGCAATTCTAGTTCCGCTTCAAATTCACGAAAGCTAAGGCGGTGGCGGAGAACATAGCTAACCATATTAAAATTCCCTCCCAGGTTTAATTAAAAAAAAACCACCCGGCTTTTTAACTAACTTATCACATACAATTTGAATACATAAACCAGATGTCTCAGTATGTAAGACTTGTGTTTGGGTAGTTAGTCTATAAAGCTTCTATAGCTCCTCGGACCAGTGAAGCAGACACTAAAGCTAGAGTTAGGAAGTTAATTATTGCACACTTTCATAAAGCTCAGCAAAATTTAACTGAGTTCCCTTTAGGCGGTTAAACACCTTGTGACCCAATACCCTGGACCTGAAGTTGTTTGTGAGAGCTACAGAGAATTCGCCCATCCAGAGTGGCTTTTATATGTGCTTGGTTTCACTGTACCCAATTGACCCTTGCTACCCCTACTCAGATGAAGTTTCACTAGAAGCACCCCTAGAAGTACGAGCTATAGGATCCAACCCTGATGTTAGAAAAACTCTCAATGGGAAATGTAACTCTGATGCTACCAGAGACATTATGCCAGCAGAGGGGAATTAGACCCATGTGCCAGGTCTACGCTGTGAGGGGAAGGTCGGCTTAAGGTACAACTCCAGTTACGTAAAAACGTAGCTGGAGACAACATACCTTAACCTGAGCTTGGTGCCTTTTCCACAGAGGGAGGTCGATGGGAGAAATGCTCCCGTCGACTTCCCTTACTCCTTGCAACAGTGAGCAATACCGGCACTGACCAGGGCATCCTCAGCATTCAATTTAGTGGGTCTTTACTAGACCTGCTAAATCAAACTCCGGAAGATCGATCGCCAAAGCGTCAATCTTCTGGTAAGTGGAGATGTGGCTTTAAAGTTAACTTCAACAGAGCAGCCCTTGTATACATTTTTTAACTCCTTCCCTTTAAAAGACTTCTAATTATTTCCAAGTCTTTTCCTGAAATGCATGAAAGTTGCTAACTAGACCACACCTCTGGTCTTGGGAAAGAACCAACCTCTCTTTGCCCAATACACAGGTACAATGGGGAAAAGCAGGAAAACAAGCTTTGGAATATTGCCCATGTGCCCCTGCCCTGACTTCATGGGGCCACTGTTAAGAGGAAGAGAAACAATGCAATTTCCTTGCTAGTTTAATCCTTGGCCTCTCTGAGGCTTCTAATAGGGGATGAATTTTGTGATGTGGATACTAGAATTAGAGGGAAACCAGCCATTTCATAAAATTAAGGAACAAGCATCTGCTACTGCTGTCTTAGGAGAGATCTAAACCAGCCACCAATAGATGGAAGATGCTATACCCCATAACTAAACCCTGGAGCCATCCATCCATCCCAGATTTCAGAGAAATGTGCACACTTTTCTGCTGGTAATTTATGAAGATTTGCTTCTGGATCTCCCACAGTCCACTAAGAAATCACATGCCCGATGGACAGGTATGGGAGCTGTTTTTATAACTGGTCTAGAAAATAAAAATCTTTACTGTATTGGATTAAGCAAAATCAGTTTCACACATGCAGAATGGGAAGCGACTGTCTAGGAAGGAGTAATGCAGAGAAGGATCTAGGGGTGATAGTGGACATACGCTAAACATGAGTCAACAGTGTGACACTATTGCCAAAATAGCAAACATGATTCTGGGATGCATTAACAGGAGCGTTGTGAGCAAGACATGAGAAGTCATTCTTCCGCTCTACTCTGCACTGATTAGACCTCAACTGGAGTATCGTATCCAGTTCTGAGCACCACATTTTAAAAAAGATGTGGAGAAATTGGAGAAGGTCCAGAGAAGAGCAACACAAATTATTAGAGCTCCAGAAAACATGACCGATGAGGGAAGACTGAAAGAACTGGGCTTGTTTAGTTTGGAAAAGAGACGACTGAGAGGGGACATGATAGCAGTTTTCAAGTATCTAAAATGGTGTTACTGTCCGGTTTTGAACTGGACAGTCCAGTATTTGAGTTTTCTGTTAGGGAAACAAATTGAGAAAATAGAAATGAGAAAATATAAATGTCCGGTATTTTCTAAATAAGATGTTATGTAGATTGTGATACATAACATATCAAGTGTGTCTGGTATTTTTGTTGAAACCATCTGGCAACCCTAAGAAGGAGGGAGGAAGGAAAATTGTTCTCCTTGGCTCTCTGAAGATAGGACAAGAAGCAATGGGCTTCAATTGCATCAAGGGAGGTTTCGGTCGAACATTAGGAAAAACATTGGAATAAATTGCCTAGGGAAGCTGTGGAATCTCCATCACTAGAGCAGGTTGGATAGGCATCTATCAGGGATGATCTAGACAGTGCTTGGTCCTGCCGTGAGGACAGGGGACTGGACTTGATGATCTCTCGAGGTCCCTTCCAGTTGTAGGATTCTATGATTCTATAAACTAAACAAAAAACTTTGCCTTATTTAAGTGATGGGCATTCATCAGAGAAGATAACTCAGACCACTCTCGTTTAATGGCAGCAAGATAAAGGCTCCTTGTAACTCTAGAATTACTCTACTGCAGGGATGACAGCTGGAACAGTGAAAGGAGGAGAGAGGTGAGCGGCTTGCTTGGTAGTCTATTCTCACAATCAACTCTAAAGGCAGAATTAAGGGTAATGCCACATGACTTTAAACCTCCGTTCCTTGACGGTGGCCCCAGAGAATTGTAAACTGGTCCAATGGGACGTTGAAAGCAGAATTTATAGACTAGAGAATGGGAGTGAAGAATAAAAACAATACGGGAAATGGATATTCAAGCCCAAACAAGAATCCAATGAAACACAACGTGCTCCGTGTTCTTACATATGGAACAACACCGCTAATGGTCTGATGACCACCTGTGCTGCAAACCAAAAGTTCAAACCCAAGTCAATTTGAGCCTGCTTAACAGCTTATGGAGCTAAATTAGATCTAGAGCCTTAACAGTGAAAGGATTTGCTAAAAATGTATAGATGTAACCTATACCTTATGTGCAGGCAGAACTGTACCTCCATATAATCCAGCGTGCCATTCACAGCATGTTAGAACCAGGTGGTGGACGGAAATCCCATTTCCCAAAGGGTTTGGAGATTTTGGCATTTGTGTTTATTCCGATTAGGAATGAAACCAGAACATTTCCAGATTCTCCACAAAAGCAAATTCTGAAAAAGCTTTGCTTCCGTGTCCCCTTTTCTCCTGCAACACGTAACCAAAAGTTGTTTCGAACTGAAAAATCAAACGGTGCTGTTTATTGAGACATCCGGGGATGGGGCCAAGACCTCCTGGCCCACGTTAAGCTCCTTGTGGATTACTGTGGCTTATTTTGCCCCGCTCAGATCTTTTCAGTCTCTGCGCCTATGGATCTTGCTGGGCGGTAGGACCAAGCAGCGCAATATTCCGACCATCAGAAACATCCAACTCGGGCAACTGTTGCTAAGGAGAGATGCTCTCCCCCACCCCCCAGCCCTGAATTCTGGGTTTTCCCCTTGAAAGGAATCCAGCATGTGAACAGCTCAAAGCACAACAACATTTAATACCGCTCCTGCAAACGGCACACCTTCCCAGCGACGCTCGACTCCTATGCTGGGAATGTTTATGCATTCAGGCACATTTCTGCAGGCAGGCTAAGCCGGAGCTGGGGGGGGAGGGGCGGGGTGAATGGACGGACGGACATATAGACCTTCACGGTTACTACAATTCCCTCTCCGCTGCCACAAAGCCTCAGACAGGGCAAATTCGCTGCCATCCCCTCCCCCAACCGAAAGGCACCACAACACAAGCCTGCCCTCCACCATTACCCTTCCCAAATGCCTTGCATCTTCTCCCCAAGCGCATGACTCTTCCAAAGACCCCTGTGCTTATATCCCCATCAGCTCCCTTCCTCCTGAGGCTGTGCCCGCTCCAGACACCTGGGTCTGAATCACCTCTCCCAGGTCTCCTCCCTCATTCCTACCGGAACCTTCTTCCCGGCAGGCGGTGCGAGAATGTTCAGCAGACTCCTCTGGAGGAGGTTCCTCTAGACTCCCACTGCAAGGGCACATCCTCCCCAAATTTCTCTTCCTACTGCTGCCTCTACCCTGATACAGGCACTTTCCCCTGCCTTTCATGGCAGGCTGAAGTGCCACTGAACTAGAGGGTCACCAAATGAAATTAATACATAGCAGATTTAAAATAAACAGAAGGAAGTTTTTCTTCACGCAGCATGCAGCCAACCTGTGGAACTCCTTGCCAGAGGATGTTGTGAAGACTCAGACATTAACCAAGTTCAAAAAAGAGATAGATAAAAATCCATGGAGCATAGGTCCATCAATGGCTTATTGGCCAGGATTGGCAGATATGGTGACCCTAGATTTTGTCAGAAGTTGGGAATGGGCAACAGGGCAGGGAAAATGCTGATTCCCTGTTCTGTTCATTCGCTCTGGGGCACTTGGCATTGGCCATTGTGGGAAGACAGGATACAGGGCTAGATGGACCTTTGATCTGACCTAGTATGGCCGTTCTTATGCTGTGCTGCCTGCCTGGCTCTCCTGAGGGGTCACTGAAAGCTTGAGGCAGCGGTGGGCAGGCTGAGCAGAGAAGGAGCCCTTTGCTTGCCTGTAGTAGTAGGCTTCCAGGAGCTCAGCTACTGTCGGAGGGAAGGGCAGCAGGAGGCAGGAAATGGAGAGCATAAGGGCACTCCTGCCAGAAATCATGAGTCAGGCCCTACGCAGGCATGGGGTTGGCTTAAGAACAATAAAAGTTGGACTCATTTCTCAGGACTGTCCTGCTTTGCCCCGCCCCTCCTTTGTCACCGTTAAAGCGGGACTGTTTCCTGCATTCAAGCCGTCTGGGCAGGGGCATTGTGCAAAAGGGGCAGTTTGTCCCACCCCTCCCCTCCAAACCCCTGGTTTTGCAACCCGCTGCATGGGGTCAGAATGCCACTTGGGTTTGGTTCAGCCGCCCCTCTTTTTCCGTCTCTGGAGGGGCAGCTGGGTCAAATCTGAGGGACACCGCGTCCTGCTTTAGCCACTAGACCCACTGGCAGGGATGTTTCAAGTTGCCTTCTGGGTTTGCAGGTTCACGCTTTTCTTCAGAGCCACGAGGGCCAGAGAGTGCCCCCTGGTCACAGGACTCTAAGAACCGAGGCTTTAAAACAGCCGGCCAGTATTGTGAGCAGGGAGGTTTTAAAATCCCCTGTAAAAAGTTAACCAGTGAAATGTTTAATGTGTTCACGGGGATCCTGAGGGCGGGTGGCCCAGTCAGGCTGAAGCGGCCCCCCGCCCACAGTCCACCATGGTGGGCCCAGCTAGGCCAGAGCAGCCCTGTGGGCAAGGGCTGCTCAGGCTGGGCCCACCGTGCCGCGCTGCTACTCGCAGCCGCCAGTTAACCACTTACCAGCGAACTAGTTCCCAGGTAAACGGTTAGCCTTTTACATCCCTAATTGTGAGACTCACAGCCCAGCTGGCAGCTGGAAACACAGAAGCCGAGATGGGAGCGACTGCTGAGGGAGAAGTGCGTGGGGTGGAGAGGAAAGGTTGGGTTGGGTTGGGATGGAGACGGATCCCAGGGGCGGCTGAAAGAGAGCGTAACCCTGAGATAGGCAGGCAGAGGTGGGTGCTCCTGGGAAATAGGAGGTTTGGACTGTAACAAATCACATACAATCTAATTATCCTGAGTCAGGTGTTCATTTAAAGATGCCATGCCCATGGTGTACAAGTAGGGTTGCCAGGTGTCCGGTTTTCGCCACCTCTGTCCGGTTAAAAAAACCCAGAAAACACCGGACATGTAAAATGTAAAATGTCCGGTATTTTCTGTTTTTCTCGGACGGAAGACAGGTGGGGACATTCTTCCCCTGCTGCGTCTGGAAGGGGTGGGGGAGCAGGGAGTTATTTAGTGACTTTTTTTTTTTTTTTTGCTCAACCAATTTCCCGCCATGTAATTTTTTTTTAAGTATCCGGCAACCCTATGTACAGGACTAGTTTTCTCTCTTACACAGGTGCCTTTTCAATGAATCTGATGGGCAGCCTCCAAAAGTTTCACACTCCCCACTGGGAAAAACCTTACATTTCACTCACTGTGAGCCCTGTTCCCCCAGGGCACAAACTCTAGTTTGCAAGCTCTCTTGCACACAGGAAACATAAGACCCTCTCCCCTCGCCTACGACAAGGCTCCCACCAAGTTGTCCCTCCTTGCCCCTTCCTCCCTAGAGGCCTGTGAGGAAATACAAGCTTTACAGCAGACCCCTAAGCTTTAGAAATCCAGAATCGTAGCTACCCGCTGCAATATCGAGGGAGCGCCACCAGTAATCTCCGCCAGACAGAACAACAGAATGGACGACAAGAATCGAGACTGCTCAGCACAGCATGCGTTCTCCGCATCTTCTAGGATCAGGTCCACAGTTAACAAAGGTTTCATTATAACCATGCTTCGGTAGTTCAGGCCAGAGGACACAGGGCCCCAGGCACCAGAGACTCTCCAGTGCTGCGTTCAGCAGGGAAGGCTGTTAAAAGTTACTTTGAAAGTGTAATGTATTGCAAATGGCTCACTCGTGCCTCTGGGAATCAGTGACACATTACTGATTATTTCGGTGGCATACATGGCAGTTGCACGGCGAGACATGTTTTGTACAATGACTCGAGGCACCATCCGAAAAAAGGATACATTTTTCCCAGGGGGAAAAAGGAACCAAATGGGATCCACATAATATTAGGTCTGCACATGGATACATTACTTCTATGGAATATAGTCCAGGACCACATATGATGTAAGCTAAAGCCAATAAGGCTGCGCTAATTTATACGTGAGCATCTGATCTATGTACTTTAGCCCCTTTATCCACAGGATTCCCACCCATTCGGAAACTGGATGCATTCATCTGGCCTGAACTCTGGGAAACATCAGTATCCTATGGGTAATAATGACACCAGGCATGCGGGAAGCAAATGCTGCCTCTCTTCAATAGAGACAAGCAAATAATTCACAGCGATTTGGCATTTCATCTTTTTCCCCCACTGGCAAATAAATATCCATAAACAGACTGAGGACTACTCAAATGCTCAGACTACAGGCTGATCCTCTCTGTAGTCCGGAATGATTTTAGTGAGCCGGATGTCCACTTTTCATGGGTGTGGCCAAGTTTCTGGCAGTCCCATAAAGTTTGTTTACAGCCCCCACTCCTGGCTGTCAGAGTTCCATGCTGTTATTTAGCTCTAATTTACCCCTAAATGTCTGCTAACAGCCCAGTAAGCAGTGGAAGTGTTGGTCATGCTGCTAGACATACTGACCTCTCATAGTCCAAAAAATTCTCTGGTTTGGAACTGGTCATGTCCTGAGGGTGTCAGACTAGAGAGGTTCAACCTGTAGTGAATATCTTTAGAACTTGGGGTTTTTTGGGGGGGAGGGAGCTATCTGCTAACTAGCTATCCACGTCGCGTGGTGTCATTTCTGTGTGCTGAATCACTAACTAAACACCAAGCTGGGTTTTAGATGGTTGAAATACACAGTTCAGAATTTCAGAAGTCACACCGGAGACATTTTTATGTTCGCTTTCCGTAGGTGCTAAAACTTGGAGAATTGCGGGAACTAACCAGAGAAGACTGCAATGTAACGGCCTTTCCCTCTCTTCCCTTTATCAGTAAAGCCCTGCCAGATTCACAGTCATGAAAAAAGCACCAGGAAATGTGGTCTTTTACATGTTTTACCCTATGGTGTACAAATTACACCGGGGAAACCAGGCCAGGGTTTCTCAAATTAGCGGTCCTAACCCAAAACAGTTGCAGGGGAGTTCACAAGTTTCTTTTAGGGGGAATCACTATATTGCCACCCTCACTTCTGTGCTGCCTTCAGAGCTGGGTGCTGGGAGAGCAGCAGCTGTCGGCCGGGCGCCCACCTCTGGAGCAACGCCCTGCCAGCAGCTGCACAGAAGTAAGGGCAGCCCTACCATACCTTGCTGCCCTTAGTTCTGTGCTGCCACTGCTGACAGCTCTGCCTTCAGAGATAGGCCACCAGCCAGCAGACACTGCTTTCCAGCTGCTCAGCTCTGCAGGCAGCACCCCCCAGCACAGAAGTAAGGCTAGCAGTACCGCAACCTCCCCTACGATAACCTTGCAACCCTGCTCCCACAACTCCTTTTGGGTCAAGGACCCCTACAATTACACCAGTGACATTTCAGATTTAAATAGTGGACATTTACCATTTAAAAAAATCCTGTGGCCGTGAAAATGGCCCATCATGGCCCGTACATTTGGTAGAGCCCCTACTTACCAGTCAGTGGCCACAGTCGGGTTGTAAAATCCTGATTAATCAGTTAACCATTAGGTCAACCTAATGTTTAACCGACTAAACGGGACCTGGGCTGGGGACCGGAGCAGCCCTTGACCGCGGCAGGCAGGGAGCTGTTCCAGCCCCGACCGGTTTCTGGTTAATCGGAACCTCTTTAGTGTGATGCTTACTGGTTAACTGGCTAACCTTTCCCATCCCCAGCCTGCAGGGGGTCTGCTGCAGCAAGTAGGGATGTTAGATTGCATGTAACTGAATAGTTGTGATGCTGCACAAAATGTTAGTGGTTACAGGACTATTCGACAGTCCATGAGGGCGGCAGCCACTGCGCTCCCAGCCCTGCTCCCAGAGGCAGCAGCGCCAGGCAGCAGGCGGGAGCCAGTCCATGAGGCAGCAAGGGGGGCCGGAGGGATGCACACAGTCAACAGGATGAACAGAGAAGCCCAGTCTCCGTGTTGACATCCCTCGTAGCAAGTTGTGCATGTTCTCCCACAGCTCAGGACCCCGCTGTCCTGCGTTAACCTGAGTACAGCTCTCGTTTCTTACCACCATCGTACGACCGTCCCTGACTCTCTTTTAAGAAGGGGGAAGGTTTGGATCGTTTTCTGATCTATGCAGCACCAATGGGGTGAGAGCTGCTGCTTCATGGGGGGATTTGGCCCTGATGGCAACTTCTGATTTAACAAACGTCATTAGTGGGCTAAGCCTCAACATCCCTTGTGGCTGCCACCCCCAAACCCACGGCAGCGTTTTCCCAAACAAGCCACGGAAAGGACCTACTCTTCTAGCCAGCACTCACAACATTTGATCCTTGTTCCAGAAGAGGAGAAATCACTTCTCATCTACTTCAATCACAGCCTAAGTCTCTTATGCCAAACTGAAGGAAAAATGAGGTGTAGCGGGGAGAAACTGTGCTAAACATTGTTTTTTAAGGTGAAACTGGACAGAAAAAAATACTGAAAGGCCAGGTGGTAAGGGGACAGATATCAGAACACAACTGGAATGGAAGGAACAGAAACAACTAGTTCAAAATATAGCTGCTGCCAGGAGCCTGCAGGGACATCCATAAGAAGTGGGTAAATCTGGAGTAAAATAATAAACAAGAACAATATTGAGGAAACGCACCAGAGACAGGTAGAATTCTAGCACAAAGCTCCAGACGAGGTGTGAAAGAGCTGGAGTATGGAACAGAGAACAGCAAAAGATCAAAACTAAAGTGATCAAACTCACCTCCCAGGAAAAATGTAAGAGACAAAAAGGAAAGAGATGTGGCAGCAAAACCCAGGCAAAGATGAAGAGAACACAAGAACATAAGAACGGCTGTACTGGGTCAGACCAAAGGTCCATCTAGCCCAGTAGCTTGTCTGCGGACAGTGGCCAGCGCCAGGTGCCCCGGAAGGGGTGGACCGAAGACAATGATCAGGCGATTTGTCTCATACCATCCGTCTCTAGCCTCTGACAAACAGAGGCCAGGGACACCATTCCTACCCCCTGGCTAATAGCCTTTTATGGACCTAACCTCCTTGAATTTATCTAGCTTCTCTTTAAACTCTGTTATAGTTTTCTAGCCTTCACAGCCTCCTGTGGCAAGGAGTTCCACAGGTTGACTATACACCATGTGAAGAAGAACTTTCGCTTATTAGTTTTAAACCTCCTACCCATTAATTTCAT
>JANRFK010004440.1:42799786-42813731 GCA_030068395.1 Apalone spinifera | reverse complement strand
CTAAAAAAAACCAACAAAACCTTTTGGTGTTCCTCAGTCTTACAGTCTTAAAACTTTTAAGAAACACTGGTGTAAGAGATTCAGATCCTCACGTTTTAATAAACCACACCACTAATTGATAGGGGTTTAGAAAGACTCTGAACCTCTGGATGAATAATTCCTAGGCCTGGTCTACACTAGGACCTTAGTCCAAAATAATCCCCCTCCTCCAAGTTCAAATTTGTAATCGGTATGCCCGTTATTCTGGAATAAGGGGCCTCAAAATTCAAACTTTTTAGTCCTGCTTTTCATGAGGTATAACACTATTCCTGAACTTGTAAGTCCAAAATAATATTGGTGTGGATGCTTCGGTGGCGCTAATTTGAATTTATTAGCCTCCGGGAGGCGTCCTGAAGCTCCCCAGAGTGCTTCCTAGTGCTCTGAGTCTGACATAGCATGTCCATATTAACAGAGCCTGCCTTTGACTAATTTCGAGGCTTCCCCATAGTAAGGACACGGAACTTCAAATTTGTTAAATCGGGAGTCCAGAAGTTGAATTTAGTAAATTTGAAATAATCCCCTAGGTTGTGTCTAGACTACATGGTTTTGTCGACAGAAGTGGACTTTTGTCAACAAAACTATACCTGCGTCTACAGTACCGCCATGTTCTGTCAACAGTAAGTCAACAGAACGCGGCAGTTTTGTTGACGGCGGTAAACCTCATTCTACAAGGAATAATGCCTTTTTTTGATAATACTCTGCTGAAAAGGCGCTATTGCATGCAAACTGTGCTTTTTCGAAAGAGCGTGTCTAGACTCTCTTTCAAAAAAGCGGCTTGCTTTGTCGACAGTACTGGTTGTAGTCTATACGCTCTTTTTTGACAGCGGCTTTGTCGACAGTATCTGTCGACAAAGTCTCTGTCGACAAAGGCGTGCTGTCTAGATGTACCCCTAGTGTAGACATGGCCTATTCTCCACAGAATTTCTCTCACTTTCCACTGAAGCTCATGTGACCAGCCACTGCTAGAGATGGAATACCAAGCTAGATTGTGATCCAGTATGACAACTGTTATGTTCCTGCTGAGATCATGAGAGATGTGAATGATAAAGATAAAATTTAATTAAATAGCAACCCTGCCCCCTTACCTCTTATTCCCCAGACACAAGACCACCAATTTTGGCATAGAAAGAGAATGTGGGAGAACAAGAGTCCCATCATTGTAGAATTGAGTTGTCAAAATGAAGAACACAGCAAGAAATCCCAACACCAGCTCTTTCCTTTCAAGCAATGTCATGCTGGGTATCTTGGCTGGCAATTAGCATGACATCTGCTGCGCTGAAAGTCGTGGTCAAAGCGGGGCAAGTGCCTGGTGAGGAAGCCGGTGGCCGTGGCTTGGTGGCCGCTGACACCAGTAGAGGATTTATCAGTTTATGAAATACACCAGAACAAAATTGCTGGTTGTTTTTTTTTTAAAAGCTACCAGATCAAAGCTGACATTTCCTGGACTGACAATAGATAGAATAACTGATCCAAAAACACTGCCGCAGGGAAGCCACTGCCAGGTGTCTGTTTGGGTGGATAATGAAGGAAGGACTGCAGTAGCTACATGAAAGAAGATGTCACATGGCAAAGCACTGCAAAGTGTTGTCATTTGACTGCTGTCATCAAGCGAGGAAAAGCAAAACACCCACTTTGGCTGCCTTTCCGAAGCAGAGGGGCCGGCTTAGCGAAGCTGAGAACAGCGGGTTTGGCTTCTTCCAGCCGGATTGGCAACCTCATGCAAGCTGTCAAGCCTTGTGCTATCTACAGCAAGGCCGGGAGACGCTAGGGAGCAGCACAAGCAAGAAGGATGCAGAGAGAAATCGAGGTCTCTGTGAGAGGCTGAGATGGGGGGCATGTGAGGAGTCAGAGCCAAGGGTCAGCACGAGGTTACCTGGGATGAGGCAAGGTAGTAGCAAAGCTGGGAGCAAGCCATGAGCGAATGCTTTGAGCTGCCACTGACCTGCTGCTGCTGCTGGGCTTCAGGGCTTGCCTGCTGACTGCCAACCAGCTGACTGCGGTTGACTGTAGTTGTTAGGTTGCCCAGAGACTGGCTGTGCCCAGGCCGTTCTGCTGGACAGTCCCAGCAGCAGTTGGTGCCTTACCTGGCTTGCAAGCAACAGCCCTGCTTGTTCTTTCAGAACATGAACCTCCCAGAAACTCCCCACCCATCCCTCACCTATTAGGCCTGCAGCCTCATCATATTCACCATTAGGTGGCAAGGAGGGAAAAGCTTCTCTGCCTGCCTGCCAGGGAATTCAGGGCATATGGCTTCTCATCATGGGCTACTAAAAGGACCCCCCTCCACTTTCCAGTCCACAGAGAAGCAGTCTGTTCCTCCAGCAAGGCAGCAGAATCTAGCAGAGTCTCTCTCTCACCGCCAGTGGTTGAGTAACCAAACGGGGGACGTATTGTTTCACAGCCCTTTAAATGACACAAAAGATGCCAGCCCGCTCCAGGAAATTCATCTACTCTATCCATATTATGAACCCCTGGCTTCTGCTAGCGTAGAGTCCCCTGCACTGCAATTGGCCACCTATGTGAGCAAGAGAATAGCAGTCAGCCCCACTGTGGATATTGCTTTTACTCAACGCCCTTGCGCGAAATGCTGGATTTTGTCATCACATTGCAGCCCCCTTACTAACAGAGGGGGAATATTTAACATTTATATTTACAGCCTGGATTACAGTATTGAGAAGATTGTCAAAGTCGAGTGATTCAAGCAAATATTGTTCCAGACAGCTTTCGGTTTCCGCCGGCTGGATCCTCTTCCTACTGTTGTACGGTTTTGAAACAGGGACTCTATGCTACTTAGACTGGCCAAAACTGGTGGCTTTCCATACAAAATGCCACTGACTTATCTTGGGCATAAAGTGGAATGACTTCATTTCTAACGCAGATGTTTAGAGTCATTCTGGTCTACAGGATACTGGGGCCAATAGCCACAGACGGTGTCTTGTGCTGTTTGGACATGTCACGAGACTGCCACAAGACATTCCAGCGATGGTCATTCTCAGGGTGGCTGGCAAAATCTGGCCTAAAATAACACCAGTGGCAGAGTGGAGGCAACCCAGAGGCATACCCCCATTACAGGGGTTCACCAAGTCTGTTCAGATGTTGGACTCTTGTGGCCGGACACACGAGAATGGACTAAATGGCAGCCAATTGCCATAGCTGCTGCTGCTGGTTGTAATAGTAGTAGAGGAGAAGAAGAAAGAAGAAGGTTTTGGGAAAAGAGAAGTTAGTAATTTGACCTCCTACTTGTGGACAGATTCTAGGTTTAAAAACAATTATTTAGAAATGAGGTGAGAATAGTACCAGGAGGTCACTGCATTCTGTGATTCACCTCATCAGCTGAAGTTAAAGGAAAGACTGACTGATTTCACCTGGCTTTAAATTGATTGCTATGGCCTACTTTTCCAGATGAGACTGGCGATTTTGGATGTCCAACGGGAAATACCTTCCAAAAGTTCTAATTTTCAGAGGGCAGATTCACCACACTTTCTGAAAATCAGGGCCCTTTCAAAGCTGGGCACTCAAAAACACAAGTCACTTTGGAAAACGCAGGCCATAGGACAGGTCAGTTGTGGTTGCAGAGGGCCAAACTTCCCCAGATTTCCAAGAGCATTTATTTCCCAGCAGCTCATGATGGGAATAGGAGAGATGGTAAACCTAATACTTCAAAACTTAAGCCAAATGCTATGAGAGTTTGGGATGAAACCTAATCTACTGTGGTGTTCTTACACTATCCTCTGAAACATCTGGTATAGACCGATGAGAAAATAGGCACTAGACTAATGGATTTGGGAGCTGATCTGAGATGGCAATTCTCATGTAATAATGGGAGAGGCTAAGTACTGAACATTTCCGAAGGGCCGACCTATATAGACTGACTTCCATCAGAAGTTTTGTTTACCGGAGGATCATGGTGTCATGGGCAGTTCTGGACAAGGCGCTTAATGCTGGTGTTTGTTAACCTCCACCTCCTTGTAGGCATGGGTATACGCTCCTTTTTCCTGACTCTGCCTCCTGCCCCACGCTTGTACCTCGTGGGATTTATTTTGTTGATATAAAAGTTCGGTGCCTGTGTGGGTGCAATGCATTTGTTCTCTTTTAGTCACCCTTTGTAATCATCTGAAGCCATTTTATTTTTGGGCAGCACTCTGATGCCTCTAGCTGAACCGGTTTAGCAAGGCACGTGATCATTGTTAATTTCTCATCAGCCGATTGTGTCAGACGTTGATTCTGTCTCATATCAGAGCCCTGCAACCTCTGTGCAGGACTAGTCGTGCCACCTTTGGCTGTGCATTTGATCCATAATAGTCATGAACCCTCTCCCCAGACTGCCAGGTTTAACTTCAAACGTGCCACAGGTAGGTTTAGTTTGGCCTTTAAGGCCTTGAATCGGCAAACAGGCTCCCGACCTTCATGCCTGATCTTCCCAGACAGGGACATGAGCAGCTTTGAAATTTGCCAGAAGACTCCAAACCCTGCAAGTTTCATACAATTTGGGGTTGCAGTGAGGAAGTCTCTCACATACACAGCATAGAATGGAATAAAATACTTTGTCCAGCGTTGACATTCATATTCACAAGTCCTGAAAGCTGTATAAAGCCCAACTAACTAGCAGAGCCCTTATTCTCACCATTTCTCTCTATTATATCACTGTATGCTTCCCTATAGAATAGATGCCAAAAATACAGATATATTTCAAACGACACAAAACATTTCACGTGTCAAACTAGAAGTTACCCAGAAAGTTTCATATGGACCATCTGTATTTGCCACTCCATTATGTACTTCCCCGAGTTCTGGGTCACAAATTCTATTCATTTTCCAACGCTGGCTAAAATATCATTTGGATTTAATCCTGCTGGCGTGGATACTGCATATTTGGCAGGGTAGGACTTCCTGGCTTTGCAGATGACATTTAGCAGCAGCAAGCCGAGAGTGTGTAAGAGGAATAAGACTTTTTAAGCAGTCTTTGGACACTGGCATGATATGCAAAAGTCATTGCAAATGCACTCAATAGATCATTTGTTCTGTGTTACTCTAAAAGATGTACATTCCCTGGGAAATGTAAGTAAATCAGCCTAAAGCAAACAAATGTAAATTCTTGAAGACAAAATTAAGATGGGAAAATGGCATTTTATGTGGTAAATAAGTACTTAGACTGAAGGGTAAACATCTCTCATTTGACTGTAAAAATCTCTGTTTTATGTAAGCCTAGTTTTATCTACTTGCTTTGGCAACTCATTTCAAGTATGTTTTAAATTATTGTTTTTAAATTTAAACAAAACCAGTCAGGCCTTGATCCAATAACATGGCCCTGATCCTTCATGACCAAAATGGGGCTTTGAATGGGCATAGAGATCTGCCACAAGAATCAATGCTTTGGATCCTGGTGGAAAACAGACCAGTTTATCTGCCATAGTTGATCCTGAAGATGCTGTTTAGAGTGTGTGCAACGGTGCGTATTCTTTTTCCTCTAAGCTCTGCTTCTTCTTACAAACTGGGGGATGCTGACCTTTGTAGCATACTCATGGCCAAGGAATTCCATCAGATTCACCCCATAGCCCTTTGCTCAACACAAAGTGGACAGAAATGTCAGTGTTCAATTTTCTACTGCACTTAGCTGTTGGCCGAGGGACATGGGGTGAGAATTCTCAGAGCAGATGTGCGGATCGATGATTTGGCGATGGACTTTTGGTTTCAGTCCCATCTCACTTCATTAAATTCCCCACCTCCTCACTTGCTTGGGGCTTCTGGATGAAAGTGCAATCAAAATAATGAGATTTGGAGCAAACTGCTTAGGCGAGGTCTTGGCCTTTTCCGTTACTGAAATGCCTTGTCACTACTGCAAATGTATATCCAAAAGGGAGCCTGATTTACACCCCTGTAATACAGACAGTACCTGCCCTGTACTGAATATATGCTCAGAGAAGAGACAGGAGCTCAGGTAGTGGAGAGCTCAGACTCCAAACAGCCACTTATGTTCATGATGCCTATGATTTCCACCTGCTTTGTTGCGAACAGAGAAATAACAACCTCGTCTTGCTTCTAGCACTACAAGGAAAGTCCAAGAAGAAGGTGGAAACTCCAGTAAGTCTAGAGAAGGATGAAAATCTCATTCAAGTCAGTGTTCACAGTGGGTGAGCATCCAAAAATCTTGGTTGCTTATCTGACCTGTACACAAATCTAACCTTCAAAATCTCCCCTGCCCCAATAACAGCCTGAAGACAGACCAGCCTCTGACACTTCACACTTACCTTTACATGGTGGTATCATCTCAGGACGATAAGTGTCCTCGTCCCACCCCATTTTTGGGAGCACTCCCAGCCAGTAGGTCTAGTGCCCTTCCATGTACTATGGAAAGGGATCTAGAGGTCATAGTGTATCACCAGGTAAATATGAGTCAACAGTGTAACATTGATGGAAAACAAGCAAACATGATTCTGGGATGTACTAGGAGGAGTGTTGTGAGCAAGACACGAGAAGTCATTCTTCCACTCTACTCCATGCTAATTAGACTTCAACTAGAGTATTGTGTCCAGTTCTGGGCGCCACATTTCAGGAAAGAAGTGGACAAATTGGAGAAGGTCCGGAGAAAAGCAACAAAATTTATTAAAAAGAAAACCATGACCTACGAGAGAAGACTAAGAATTGAGTTTCTTTAGTCTGGAAAAGAGAAGACAAAGGGGACACAACAACTTTCAAGTACTTAAAAGGTTCTTACAAGGAGGATGTAGAAAAATTATTCTCCTTAATCTCTGAAATAGGACAAGAAGCAATGGGTTTAAAATGCAACAAGAGAGGTTTAGGTTGGACATTAGGAAAAAGTTCCTAACTATGAGGGTGGTTAAACACTGGAATAAATTACCTAAGGAGGTTGTGGAATCTCCATCACTGGAGATATTTAAGATCGAGTTAGAGAAACAACTGTCAGGGATGGTCTAGATGGTGCTTGGTCCTACCTCGAGTTGATGACCTCTTGAGGCCCATTCCAGTTCCATGATTGTATGTGCCCAACCATGTACTAAGCTCTGGACCAATATTTTGAAAGAGGAGCTTGCAGAACTACTGCAGAATCATTGCAGGGAGGTAGCACGACAGTAGGCTGATGCCGAGAGCGGCGGTGAGACCCAGGTTCCATTCCCGCCTTTGAATTCTTTCACTGATTAGAAAAAAAGAAAAAGCAGAAGCTCCAGCCATCGAAAAGAGTCCTATTGAGCCTGCTACTACCTATGCTCAAAATGTTGCATGTAAGCCATCTAGGCCACAACAACTGGATCAAAGAAGTGACTATTTTTGCACCACTTTCCCCCACAGCTCTGCTTTAGTCGGAAAGCGGAGTCAGTCAGTCAGTCCCCACAAGCTTTCCAGACCAGAGAACTTGGGGGATACACTACAGATAAGTGAGCCTCTAAAACCCTGAAACTTTGTGATTTTTTTCAGGGCTACATGCTGGTTCGTGTCGTCTTCGATGCGGGAATTAGTCAGGAGGAAACGTTCCCTTTTACAAGAATCCTGCAATTGACGCAATTGAGGGATCTGTAGCACTCTGCAGCGTCAACTATCTTCACATTGAAAGATCCCTGAATCCACAATGGCCCGATAGATTCCAAGCCCCTTCAATGTTCTATGATAATACCCCATGAAACATGGCTGTTCTCCAGTAGATCAGCGACCCACGAATTCTGTAATTTTTCACGCAGGTGCCATGGAAATCTTTTCTTTTAAATTAAAAAGTTAAAATACAAGCTAACAACTAAAATGTTGTGAAGGGTCTGTGGTTTGCTCTACAACCTCGCACAAAATCCACCACACCCAAAACTCCAAGAAATTTTTAAATTCAGGGACTGCGCTCAATTCTTCTAGCTTCTTGTACCTGGTTGTCCTAATTGGAGTTAATCTGAAGTGCTTCAGTGAAACTTTTTTCCAGCCAAAAAAAAAGAACACCAAACATGTCTGAAGAAAATGTCCCTGAACAGTTGCTTGAAAAGGGAACTTTTTCATTTCTTTGTAATGTTTCCCATGGAAATATTTAGTATTTTCCATCCAACCAAGTGGAATCAGATTCAGAGGGGAACTACTTTAGGGGGACCTCCGTAGAGCAGTGTGGTGCCATTTTTGGTCATGAGGTCATTCTGGAAAGGATGTTACTGCACTAGAGATACTGATTCACTGAGGTCTGAATGTGACTCCTAAGAGAACTCTTCCTTAGAATTTGGGAGCAACATCAGCAAGAATTAGGGCTTTGGGTAGCTAACTGACTAAGTAATTAAAATAGAGCAGAGCTCAGATCAGAAAGATCAAGGAAGGATGGTCTCGTGTTAAAACACATGGCTGCTCATCAGGATGGCTGGTTCTATTCAGCTGTTTGAAACATATTTCCTGCAAGACCTTGGGCAACTCTCCTTGCCTTTGTTTTCCCATCTGCAAAGTAGAAAAGTTCTTTAGTTTTGATAGAGATCTTGGGGCTCTTTGCTCAATCATACCAGAAATACAACCTACTGTGTGGCCGATTGAGCAAACACACAAAATGGGCTATCCCTGTAGCTAACAGATACTGGATTCAAATCCATGAAATAACTGTTCATAATAGGGCAAATCCAGGACTACCCATTTATTTGCTTTGGAGGTAAAGTCAGACTTTTGACATTTTTCTAATCAGAGAGCATTTGGGGCCCCAATTCCTAAACTTCCTCTTGGAGTATCCACAAAAAGAAATAAAAATTCAGAACCCCCGCCACCAGCATGTTAACCTTTCAGTAGCTGGCTCAGTCACACTTTATAAATGTACCTTTCATACAGTTTATGAGGGGTTAGTTAGTTTTTATCAGGTGGTTAATCAATTGTTAGGGTCCAATAGGTTGCCAGTAATTACAGCTTGTAGCCATCTATAACACTTTCTACTGATGTGCTTAAAATGCTCTGTAGCATTCCTCATGCCTGTTATCATATGGTAACCCTCGGTCAACGATTTCTAAATATAGCTTTCATATAAAGTGTGGCTGCTGGCTGTAACACTTGCCACAACCAAAAACGAACAGGGAGAGGAAGAAAAGAGTTAGATCACTTAAGAAAAATTGTTACAACATATCTTTTGTATTGTGTATTCAGCACCATTCCAACATGCTCATCAGCTTCTCTAATCTGGAGCCAGGTTTTTTTTTTTTTAATATGGCAGTGCTTATCCATATTTGCAAGTGTCCTCTGTTGTCGGGATTTTGTATGTAGATAGACATGAACTGTCAGTCACTGGCATGGAAGGAAATGGGTTGGGTAAGAATGGACAGAGGGGTCTCTGTGCCATTTTCACAGGATGCGTCTACACAGCACAGTTATTCCGAAATAACCACTGTTATTCCGAAATAACAACATGAGCGTCTACACAGCAATTCCGTTATTTCAAATAATTTTGAAATAATGGATGGCTTCTCTCAAAATCTGTAAACTTCATTCCATCAGGAATAACACCTCTTCCGAAATAGCAGTATTGTGGACGCTCCACTGCCGCTGTTTCAAAATAGCTTCTCCCCAGGGCCATTCAATAGTAATTACTTCCCAGTGCCTCCTGGGGCTCTACATCGAGGTAGCACGTCTGCACGAGGGAAGCCTGCCTCGGACTAATTTTGAGGCTTCCCTGTAGTGTAGACGTGCTATTTCGAAATAAGCTATTTTGGAGTAGTTCTTCTGGAATAGCTTATTTCAAAATAAGCGTGCAGTGGAGACATACTCCAGGAGTACAACCCCTATGGTGTGTTGGAACCCTGACTAAAACCCTGGTTCCTCTTGAACAGTGTTTTGTCTGCTCCAGTTTGAAAGGAACCAAGTAGTAGAATTTTCATTGTCATAAGAAGATAAGAACGGCCATATTGGGTCAGACCAATGGTCCATCTAGCCCGTATCCTGTCTGCCGACAGTGGCCAATACCAGATGCCACAGAGAGAGGGAACATAACAGGCAATCCTCACATGATCCCTCCCCTGTCACTCATTTCCAGACAAACAGGCTATGGACACCATTCCTACCCATCGTGGCTAATAGCCATTGATGGACCTAACCTCCATGAATTTATCTAGCTCTTTTTTGAACCCTGTTAAAGTCCTAGCTTTCACCACATCCTCTGTCAAGGAGTTCCACAGGTTGAACAACCTGAAATGTGAGGAGCTCTGCTGTGCAACTGACTGCCTATCTTTATTGCCCCACCTTGTAAAATTCAGGGAACAAGGGGCTTGTCTTTCTCTAGCAACTTAGGAGTCAGAGAAGAGAACGCCTGTGAGATGGTAAGACTCAGAACCCAAGATCATGGGAGTAGGTTGATTCCCAAGTTGGGGCATTTCCCAGAGGACAGGCCTTTGCTGAGAGTTTCTGGGATTTTCCCTGCTCCGTCCCTCTAGGCCAGTTTTGTGAATTGCTCCTAATATCAGTTTCCGCTAAATTAAACCCTCCCAAAGGATGGCCTGTTAGCCTGGCTACAGGAGTTTCACCTCACTATTCATTCTTTCTGTGTCAGCATGAAGATTGCCATGGATGAATAGGCGTGGAGACTGATTAATGCAGTAATAGTCAGACAGAGAAGAGATAAAACACGAGCAGCGGGATGATGATCCGAGCAGGGACTGGTCCCCAGCCATGCATTTTTATTGTTTGTGTGGCCACGATAAACACAAGCATCAGGCCAAAGCAAAGGAGTGTTGTCGCTGCTGCGATCACATGCAATGCATTTCTGCCACACAAACCTGCAAAGCCACAACTCATCTGATCCGCTTTAAACAGTGGCTTGTTTTACAGCCAGCAGTGTCTTCCCTCCGATTTCACCCTGGTGAGGATTTTCATGACTTGCTTGATTGCCCTTTACAATATGATGAAACGCAGCCTGAAAAGCACATTTATAAAACCGGCAAGAACCCGGGGGAAAGAAATCCGACCCACTTGCCCCACGGAACGTCCTAAAATTCCGTTATCAGCTCGTTTCCGTTCTCCAACAGGTGGAACAACAAAAGACATATTGTCACTGGCCAGCATATAGCATAAATAAAAAGAACATGGCCATGCGAGCTGATCTGCGTGTGATAGAGTCTATTGTTTCGTCTCCTGCCGTCGCTAGGGTCCCATGTGATGAGTTTCATCCGAGCGTGTCACAAAGTCCGCATTGTCTTCCAAATCCATCTCCAAGCTTAAATTGACCCCTCCGTATTTTCCTTGGTTGTCACGCTGAGGGCAATGTTTATCTTGTTATGCTACTTATACAGAGCAGGCTATTTTTCCATAAGGGAAATATCATGTGTCAAGCATCCGAAATGCCAAAGGAGCATCTATGAAGGCAGCTCTTTACTCTGATGAATGATGGGAAACTTTTGGAGACTGGGGGGGAATGTTCTACCATTATTAAGATCTCACTGCTCAGTGTAAGGTTTTCAAACTCCTTATATGATACTAGTACTACCTTGGCCATATCTAGCTAAGAGACTTATATGGGCACATGCCATCAAGAGGTGTCCAGTCACATATGGTCAGCAGGGAGCTTACAACCTGACGGCCTATCCCATAAAATGGGAGAGCATGACCTACGGAACAGAACTATTTGACTACCACAGCAGCGTGACCTAGTGATGGGAGGCCCTGGGATACACTTCACTCAGGGCAGCATGATGCCATGGCAGGGAGAAGCAGCAAACGCAGTCTCAGTAGCGTTCTGACAGTTGAACAATAAATGACTGCAAGCCTCTCGGCCTAGGATGAGAAAGATGCTGCCCCAGTGTGGGTTTGGCAGCAGGGGGGAGGGAGACCTGGGCCTGCCGTACTTCCACTGAATCCCAGCCTTAGCACTGGCAGAGTCTCCACCATTGTTTCAGCAGAGATCCACTCAAAACACACTGACCGGTTCCTCAGTCCGACAATTGGAATAGTGCCTACTTCCCCTGGGCCATTTCCTACCTGCTCTTCCAGCACAGCAGTCCATGGGCCCTCTGGGATTGTCAGCTGGTGAGATCTGTGGGGACTCAGTTTCCCGTGAGGAAAGGAAATGTTATTGTACCCATTTTACAGATGGGAAACTGAGGCACAGAGCGACGCAGTGACTTCCCCCATATTCCTTCAAGAAATCTATGGCAGACATGTCTGGATTAACCAGTGTGCACTGGCACAGAGTCTCCTACGGCTGGGCCAAATTGGAGTGACGTGGGAGGTGGCACGTTTTACCCCTCTACGTACTATGCTGAGAGCCAACAGCCCGAGCGGAGCCGGGAGCCACAGGGCAGTGTGTGTGGGGCAGATTGGCTTTCCTACCAACCCCCCATTCAGGGCCCTGCCTCCCACTCAGGCGCAGGGTCCGTCCCACAAGTCCCAGGTTTCGTGCCACTGTTCTGGGTTCACCATGAAAACATCCTGGCCCAGTGCAGGGTGGGGCTCCCTGCACTAGGCCTTGTAACGCAGGCCATAACAAAAGGGGCCCCCCCATTACATCAGGGTGCTGGGGTCAAAACAGCATGAGTGGCACAGCGACCTGGGGCACCAGGGCAGGGGTGGCAGCACCCAGTGCCACTCACTCACTTTTGGCTCCGGCCGTCTCCCATCATGAGGGAGTGGCCCCAGAGCCAGACTTGAGAGGTGCTGCCACCCCTGTGCACTGGGGCAGGGTGGCAATGCCCAGAATGGGGAGCCCAGCCCAGCCCAGCCAGGAGCTGCATCCGTGAGGAGCGTGGGGGGGCACACAGGGATTAATCGATGCCAGGGCTGAGCCCCGGCACCTCTAATTGTGGCAGTTCACAGCTCTGGCACTGCTGGATTTTTTCATTACAAATTAAGCACTAGGTGTGGAGGAAGGGGGGAGCTGCCTCTAACTCCTCCCCCACTCAAAATCCTCCTTCTGGAGCAAGTCCCTGAGGGGAGATGGGGCCTCCCCAATTTCCTTAGTGACCTAGGCCCTGGCATTCTTTAATCCAGCCCTGATGGCAGGGCCAGGAACTGAATTTGAGTCAGCTGACTCCCACACCAGGGGCTCCCCATAAAGAGCTGCACAGAGCCAGGTGAAAAGGCTGCGACTATAACAGAGTTTAAAGAGAAGCTAGATAATTTCATGGAGGGTTAGTCCATAAAAGGCTATTAGCCAGGGGATAGAAATGGTGTCTCTGGCCTCTGTTTGTCAGAGGCTGGAGAAGGATGGCAGGAGACAAATTGCTTGATCCTTGTCTTCGGTCCATCTCCTCTGGGGTACCTGGTGCTGGCCACTGTTGGCAGACAGGCTACTGGGCTAGATGGACCTTTGGTCTGACCTGGTACGGCCGTTCTTATGTTCTAAATGCGGCGTTTACAAAGACAACCCCGGGCGTTCGTGCGCTCCACTCCCATGGCCTTGTTTCTGTGCCTCCTGCAGATGGGCTCCTTTTCAAAGCCCCACTGCTTGGCTCTGCCCATGGCTTTTGACCGCGAACAGAGAGCTTGTAGAAGCGATCCAAGAGGATTCTGATATTGCAGTGGCTTTCTCCTACCATCTCAGCAAGCGCCAGTATTCTCATTGGGGCTGTTCAGAGCATGACGGGAGAAGGATAAGGATCATGTATTTGCATCTTCTTATCCAGGGGTTATTTCTGCCTTAATCTAGGCTCTATGCAGTCTCTTGGGTTACTGCAGCACCGGGGACCTTACGAATGCTGCTGACAATACACAAAGCAGTACAATTCAGTGGTTCTCTCTCTTTCCTGCACAGTTTAATAAACATTCTCCCAGCAGCTAGTCTGCCTCTCCTCAGTGATGCTAAAACCGGCTCTTTAGGAAGCATCACGTCCCGGTAGAGAGGGAACTCTGCAGAGGTACTCACCATTTTTTGAGGTGCTGAGTCAGGCGACAGGTCACAGTTCCAACAGGAGCTAGGATTGTAAAGAGAATAAAAAGACAGAGATAGAGAGATGACCTAGAACCA
>JANRFK010004440.1:42765264-42789293 GCA_030068395.1 Apalone spinifera | reverse complement strand
GCCTCATTTGCATAGCTTTGGCGCAAAAGCGCGCCAATGTAGACGTAGCCAAAACGTTCAGTCTGTTCTTAAAAGGAGAACAGCAAACTACCCTGATGCAAAGGGAAGAACAGTCAGAGGCCAATATGGCACCATCAGGCATTCTTTAATGACCTGAAACGAAAAAAGAAATCCTTCGAAGAGTGGAAATAAGGACTCATTGATAAGGAATACAAACATGTAGGGACCACATCAGAAAGGCTAAGGCACAAAATGAGGTGCATAAAAGCAAATAAGCAGAGATTCCATAGCTACATTCAGACCAAGAATGAAAAGAGAGGAGAAAACAATAGATCCATTACTTACCGGGGAAGGAGAACTAATAATGGATGACATGATGAAGGCTGAGGTGTTTATCGCCTACTTTGTTTTGGCCTTCTCTAAACAAGATAATTGTGACTACAAATTTAACACAATATTTTAACAAGGGGAAGAACATAGTAGGGAAAGATCAGGTTGAACAGGTTAGATGTATTCAAGTCAGGAGGGCCTTATGAAATTCATCATATAGTACTTAAGGAACTAGCGAAAGCCATCTCAAAATTGTGAGTGATGATCTTCGAGAACTCAAAGAGAGTAGACGAGGTCCCAGGAATAGAGAAGGGCAGACATAGTATCTAGCTTTAAAAGGAGGGGGAGGGGGCACAAAGTACCTGGGGAATTACAGACCAGTCAGTCTAATTGATACGTGGAAAAGATACTGGAAGAAATAATACAATCAATTAATTTGTAAGCACTCAGGGTGTGTCTAGACTACAGGGATTTTTCGAAAAATCTTTACCTGCGTCTAGACTGAAGCTGCATTCTTTTGAAAGTAAATTGAAAGAACGTGGCAGTTTGTTCGACCTCAGAAAACCTCATTTTATGAGGAATAACGCCTTTTTTCGAAAGTGCTCTTTTGAAAAAAGGCGCTATGTAATGAAAACTGTGCTTTTTCAAAAGAGAGCATCCAGACTTCCTGGGTGCTCTCTTTCAAAAAAAGGGGCTTGCTTTTTGGAAAGTACTGATTGTAGTCTTGACGATCTTTTTTGAAAGAGGCTTTTTTCGAAAGATACTTTTGGAAAAGCCTCTTTCGAAAGTGGCTTGCAGTCTAGACGTAGCCCTAAAGAATAATAGGACCACCAGCAATTGTCAACATGTATTTGTCAAGAACAAATCATGCCAAACCAAGCAAATTTTCTACTTTGGCAGGGTGACTGGCCCAGCTGTAGATATTCTATAGCTTGATTTTAGGAAGGCTTTTAACACAATCCCTTGTGATATTTTAAAATTAACTAGGGAAATGTTGTTTATATGAAATTATAAGGTGGGCACATACCTGGTTGAAGGATCGAACTAGAAGAGTTGTTCTCAGTGATTCTCTCTCAGTTTGGGAGAGCGCATCTAGTGGGGTCCCATGCAATTCAATGGTTTCATTAGTGACATGGGAAATGGTGTGGAGTGCATGCTAGACAGGGAGTCTGTATTCTGGGAAGGGGCTTGAGAATCCAGAGCTAGTAAGCCTGTCTGGGCACTTCTTAGACCCAGCTGACTTGAAAACACATGGGACCCAGCACACATGGGACCCAGCTGGCTTGAAAACACATGGGACCCAGCACAAGGGGAGAACTCACCAGAACACAAGGTCTCATTTCTCTTCCAGGCGTTTGGGATTAGGATACATAAAAGATCACTTAAAGCTCCAGGATACAGAGCTCAGCTAAGCTGGCGGCTCAGACACAGTGATACTAAGTGGGTAAAGCTTGAACTTACTGATGGTCCTTTACCATGATACACCCACATGTGGAATACTGTGTGCAGATGTGGTTGCATCATCTCAAAAAAGATATTTTAGCATTGGAGAAAGTTCAGAAAAGGGCAACAATAATGATTGGGGGGTTGGAACAGCTCCCATATAAAGAGAGATTAAAAAGAGTGGGACATTTCAGCTTAGAAAAAAGGGGACTAAGGAAGGATATGATAGAGATCTATAAAATCATGATTTGTATGGAGAAAGTGAATAAGGAAAAAATATGTATTTGTTCCCATAATATAAGAACTAGGGATCACCGAATGAAATTAGTAGGTAGCAGGTTTAAAACAAACAAAAGGAAGTTTTCTTCACGCAATGCACAGTCAACTTGTGGAACTCCTTGCTAGAGGATGTTGTGAAGACCAGGACTTTAACAAGGTTCAAAAAAGAGCTAGATAAGTTCATGGAGGATAGTTCCATCAACGGTTATTAGCCAGGATGGGCAGGAATGGTATCCCATAGCCTGTTTGTCAGAGGCTGGGGATAGGTGACAGGAGAGGGATTATATTGGCCATTGTTGGAAGGCAGGATATTGGGCTAGCTGGACCTTTGTTCTTATCCAGTATGGCCAGTCTTATATTCTTAGTTGGGGCCAGTCCAAAACTGTGAAACAATGTCCCCAGGAATTGAGAACCATCACCAGAACTTCACCACATTGTGTTTCAAGTGCAGACACATGTCTTGAACCTCACTTTAGCTAATCTAAACATAGCCTGTGTATATTAAAATTATAAATGATATCTACACAATTTCTTCTTGGGCAGATTGAAAGGGAAAGACTCACCTGCATGTGACAAATGCTGGTCTCCAGTTATGTCCTTCTGGAAGATGCTCAGGGCCTGAAAAGCAGTGACACTGGTGCACGTCTGCTGAGAAAGACATGAGAAGTCATGGCCAAAATTTTCAAGTCTGTGAGTGGGGTAACTCACTTCTGAGTGCCCAGAAATCTTAAAGGGGCCTAATTTTCAATGATAACTTAGGCTGTGTGTACACTGCGGGGTTTTCTGCTTTTTGCTCTTCCGCTTTTTTTCACAGAAGAGTGAACACGCACTTTCGGGGAGCCCTGTATACCTTATTTCATGAGGCATTAGGGCTCCTCCAAAAGAGGAGGCTTTTCCACCATTTGGCCACGTCTAAAAGGGGCCAAATGGCAGAAAAGCCTCTTCTGGAAAAACAGTCGAAAAAAGTTATGCAAATTGTGGAGTGCAATGTGCATCGCTTTTTCCGATAGAACCCAATAATGTAGACCTAGCCAAAGTGCTCACCCTGAAAATCCTCTACATTTTCTCCAGTCAGGCACCTGAGAAGAGTTGCGCACATAACCACTAGTTACTTTAGAAAAAGTTGGCTAACACGTGGATTTCACAGAATCCTAGAACTGGAAGGGACCTTGAGAGGGCGAGTCCAGATCTTTCCACATTATCAGCACTCACCCACAGTGTAGTAAAGAGCTGTGTGCACAAAGTGAATTGACGACCAGTTTCTATTCCGTATCATGGCACCCGTCCACTAATTGCTGAAATTGCTAACTTTTGTCAATTGCGGTTTTTATGCAAGAGCACTGTGGCTATAAAGCTGGGTTTTGCTCAGTTTTGGACACAACTCCATTCATGCTGAATTCCAAAAGAACCCAAGAAGCATAAATTAAGGAAATGTTATGCAGAACGCCAAGGTCATTTTAGTAATATGTTTCTCTCCAGGCTAGATTGTCAGAGAAAGGTAGTCCCACAGGAGGAGTGAACACATGTACCAAGAAAATTCCTGCTGCTGCATGGAAGTGCTTGGCGATGGTACAACAGTGTTTAATAGCCCAAAGTAAAGTAGTTAGGAGAAAGATTGTTCCTAATCAAACTAAGCACTCCACTTAGGAGTTGAAATTATTATTTTTTCTTTAATAGATATCCACGCCATGTTAATTCATCTGTCAGCGAGCTGGTTGGGTAACTGAAAATTAGGCTAACAATTCCAAAAAAAGCAAATAAAGTTTGATATAGGTGCAAGTAAAAACAAAATATGTTGAAAGATATAGTGCCGCTTAGACTGGATTCTTTTGTGTTTAAGTCACTCCTAGCATGGGGGAGTAAATGAGAGGAACAAAAGGTAGAAAGGAGGTCTGGACTCAACATGTCTTGCTCCCCATTGAACCTGTGTGCCCAGGAAAGACTTTCCAGATGACCAATCTGTAGATGAGGCTCATTTCTTTTGAAGGGGTACAGAGAGACTGAGAGAAGCTGCCCTCTTTGGGTATGTCTAAACTACATCCCTTTTTCGATAAAGGGATGTAAATTAGACACAATGAAATTGTAAATGAAACTGGGATTTGAATTTCCCATGCTTCATTTACATAACGGCAGCCGCAGCTTTTTTCGAAAAGCCGCTTTTCGAAAAAAAAACCCACGGTCAAGGCAGGGATCTTTCAACAGAAATGCCCCATTTCAAAAGATCCTATAACCCTAAAAAAAATGAGATTTACAGGCTCTTTCAAAATGGGGCATTTATGTCGAAAGATCCCCGTCTTGACCGCATTTTTTTTCCAAAAAGCGGCTTTTCGGGGGAAAAAAAGCCATTATGTAAATGAAGTGCAGGAAATTAATCCCGGCTTCATTTACAATTTCAATATGTTTAAAAAAAGGGATGTAGTTTAGACATACCCTTCCACAGCTAAAGGCCCTGCTGAGCAGAAATCCTGCTGCATTAAATCTAGAGAGTCAGAAAAATGAGCCAGGGAGCCCAGTTCAGAGAAGAATATGGGTCTACAGTAGAACCTCAGAATTACAAACACTTCTGAAATGGAGGCTGTTGGTAACTCTGAACATAGTTATGCCTGTTCTTTCAAAAGTTTACAGCTGAACTTTGATTTAATACAGCGTCGAAAGGGTTACTGTGCAGAAGAAAAATGCTGCTTTTAACCATCTTAATGTAAATGAAACAACAACAGAAGCAGTTTTGTTACCTTTGCAAATCTGTCTTTAAACATCCCTTGTGTTTTTTAAAAAGTGTCCTGTAGCACCTTAGCCCTGGTATTATTTTGAAATAACAAGTGGACTGCTTGTTTCTTTAACAGTAGTTAAACAAGTGGAGTGTCCACACTACCAAGCCTGTTATTTCGAAATAACTAGCTGGTTATTTTGAAACAATAACTCCTGCTTTCCATGAGGAATAACGCTTATTTCAAAATAGTTTTTTTGAAATAGTGGGAGTGTGGATGCACCACTGCTGCTCTCTCAAAATAACTACTCCCCAGAATCATTCAGAATAATTACTTCCCTCTGCTTCCTGGAGCTCTAAGTCGAGATAGTGCATCCACATTGACAGAGCCTGCCTTGAACTAATTTTGAGGCTTCCCTGTAATGTAGACACGCTAGTTTGAAATAGTTATTTTGGGAGTTATTTCAAAATAAGTTATTTTGAAATATTTTGCTAGTATAGCCCTTAGGGTACATCTACACAGCAACATTATTTCACAATAACTAAGTCCACATCTACACAGCAGGCAGTTATTTTGAAATAATGTAGAAATACTGTCAAGCTGGAGGATTTCTTACTCCAACTTCCATAACCCTTATTGTCCGAGAAGCAAGGGAAGTAGGAGGAGGAGTGCTCTATATTGAAATAAGTGCTGTGTAGATGCCCCCAATTTCGAACTAAGCTATTTTGAAATAAGCTACGCAATTGACGCAGCTCAATTTGCGTGGCTTATTTAGCGTTAAGCCCTGCTGTGTAGACGCACCCTTAGAGATTAACAAATATATATATGGCATCTTGAGCTTTTATGGGCAAAACCTGCTAATCTGAGGAAGTGGGTTTTGCCCACAAAAAGCTTATTATAGAGACTAACTTATGTAGTTAGTCTCTAAGGTGCTATAGGATTACTCATTTTTTTTAAACTTAGAGACTAACATGGCTACCCCTCTGATACTGTTGAAGAATTTCTATGTGGTTTCCAGGATTCATACCAGCAGCAATTAGAAATGTTATAAGCATCAACAATGGCCAATAGTTAACTGACCAGTCCAACTACTGACAGGTACCAAGTAGATATAAAAAGGAATATAGTTATGATTGAAAAATGATCTACTATAAACACTGCAATGTGTTTTGTACAGCAACTAGCACGAACCTGACTGAGTCCTTTAGGTGTTACCGCAATATACATGTTAAATGTTACTCCTAATAAGAAGTCAAACATTATTACAATCATTCACAAGTCTGAGGCCATATGAACAAACACATTCACAACCCGGGGAGGGGGGGAAACTATCGCAAGTGCTGATTTGCATTTATGTAAGATTCATATTTAAAACTTCATTTCCAAAATATCTGAGAATGATTTAAAAATGCCTAAAGTAAATACCACTATTCTCTGCTCTTCAAATTATCAATCAAAGGGAAATGTTTCTGTAAGTGCCATCAAACAGCTGTTTTATATCTTAATTAAGGGATTGAGTTGTTATGGGTACTTTCAGAAAAATAGATTTTACTGATAACTATAGTGTAAATATTTATGACTTAGTTATACAACCAAGGAAAAATATTTTTAAAATATCTTAATCAGTTATTACTCTACCTGCTAGAAGCATAACTAATTTCATCAAGCACCGTGGGTATTAAATAGAAATCAGCATGCCAAAAGCAATACAGAAATAGTCTACATATCTAATATCTTACCCAAAAAGAAAGAGTTAACTCTATTCCTCCTATCCCCCCAACATTTTTTATTACCAATGTGTTGAAATAGAAATAGTCTGCCAGTATTCACCCAGTTTATGGTGTTTTCCTGTGGATACTTGTTCTAGATTTTAAATGAGTCCATTATTCAACTGTGCAGTTTTTGGAATATATTACATACAAATGTTCCTGCTATTAATTTCATAGAAGCACCATCTTTTAACTGCGCCTAGGAGAATACTAATGAAAGACAAGGTTTACATTTATAAAATTGGAGTAGAGCACTTGAAATTCTAAGCCGTTCCCACAAACACTTATTCATATGTTTAACTCTGCTCATGTCTGAAGTTCCATTGTATTAAGTGGCACTCAATGTAAGAGGCAATGATTTCACTAAACGGAAGATGGGCACTGCTGCAATCAATCTTCTGGAGTTCAATTTAGTGAGTCTAGTTAAGACCCGCTAAATCGAACCCAGAGGGCATCCCCATCAGCAGCCGGTACACTCCTGCTTCTGCAAGGAGTAAGGGAGTGTTTTCTCCTATCGGCCTTCCACTGTGGGGACGGCAGGGAAACTCGAAACAAGGTAAGTCAACTCCACCTATGTAATTAACTTAGCTGTAGTTGCGTATCTCCTGGGTGAAATGAAACCAGAAAAATGTACATTTTAACAAGATTTTTTTTCTTTAAAATACAGATTTGCTTGAGGTAGGAAGAGATTATTAAGGCATTGTTGATTTACCCTCTTACCCATGGAAAAATATTTTCCAGCAAATCTTCTCATATTGAGAATAGAATTGGCCCCCCTTCCATCTATTCCATGTTTTTTCTCTCTCCAGTGGTTCATCCCTTTCAGAGAAATAAATCTATAAAGAGATAAAAGAAAATGAAACAAAATTAATTGTATTTGAGAGAGAAAAATCTATTTGTCACTATTTTTCGTTCTAGTTCATCGCACACTAGTTGAAGACAATCCATTCAATAAGACTATGGGATGTATTAATCCTAGAAGAAATCTTACCCCAGGAGACAAACTTGGCCCAGTATTTGCAGAAAAAGGTCATTTAAATAGCCACACTCCAATAAAACTTTTCCAATTACATTATTCATTAAATATCCATATATATGTAATCCACATGATTAATTGTGTATGTGTAATGTACAAGATTAAGAGCCCCGGTGGATTAATTGTCATTGGAAAAGCAATTTGTACTCCTCAGCCACACATTTGTATTAATCTTTTATGCTCACAAAGGAAGGGCAGAATATTCTCTGATAAAAAACATCACAAGCATGGAATATGAAACATAATTGGGAAATTTTCCCCACCCATTACGCTGCGGGTTTTGCCCTGACATCCTTACAAAGGCAAAATTCCCATTGGCTCCAATGATGTCTATCAAAATTATGGTTGAGTCAGGAGTTGAAAAGGGCATTGGGCTCCGTTCTGAGCATGATAGCTCCCAGTCCAGCAAAGCAATTTAGTGTCTGATTAACTTTTGTCTGCTCCAGTGCTTGAAGTTAAGTGAGGGCTTAAGTAGCCATTGCCTTGCAGCAGAGGTGACTAGTCAGAGGAATTCCAGGAGGAGCACCAACCAGCCACCCTGGGGAAGAGCTGGAACAACCCTCACTCTGCCTCAAGCCCCGCCTCTCCCCACCCTTGCTCCACCCCCATCCCGCCTCTTCCTCCAGCCAAGGCAGCACGGGAGACGAGTGACTATTAAGAGCATGGATTGTGTATGTGTGTATGCATGTATGTGCTTGGATTTATTGCTAGAAGATACTCCGTACTCTAGTGATACTTTAATTCATCCATTCTGCCTCCCAATTTCTGCATTCAGCCCCAGCAAGAAGAAAAAAAAAAATCAGCTGAGGGTGCCCTATCCCTTGAATTGCCAGAAACCAAGTATTGGACAAAATTAAAAAGAGGCACTATGCTTACTGTGAAATAGTTAGGGCTGCTCAAATGATAAAGCCCAGATTTTTTAATAAAGAGTTGGGTTTTGTTTTGTTTTGTTTTGATTTTGGTGGAAACTGCTTGTCTTGAAATTTTCCCACTTTTTACTAGAAAACCAAAACTGAAAAAGAAAAAAAAAAAAAGACTGAAAACTTGAGTTTTGGCAACTGCAAACTTCAGATTTTTTTTTTGGGGGGGGGAGAGGGAATAAAAGGTCAAAATTGTTGCTGGGGGAAGACAGAAAACATTTTTAACTAATTCTAGAAGTAACATCATTGCCAGTATCAGCGGGGTAGCTGTGTTAGTCTGAATCTGCAAAAGCGGCAAGGAGTCCTGTGGCACCTTATAGACTAACGGAAGTGTTGGAGCATAAGCTTTCGTGGGCAAAGACCCACTTTGTCAGGGTCTGCATCTGATGAAGTGGGTCTTTGCCCACGAAAGCTTATGCTCCAACACTTCTGTTAGTCTATAAGGTGCCACAGGACTCCTCGCTGCTTTTCCATCATTGCCAGGTGACTGTATAATAATTACTTCTTGTTCTGCACATTCTCTGGGGTGGACCCCCCCCTTTACACTCTCCCAAAGAATGTGGGGGCAGCTGGGTAACCAAAAAGATATCAGACAATTATGTGCTGGGTATATACAGTGCTATATGTGCACAGCCATATCTTTTCCTTGTACGTATGGTGAGTTTTCCACAAGAGTCCACAACACAGACACTGGATTCCTGCTCTTTTCTCCCAGTTCCTTTTCATTCCACTTTGGTCTCCTCTTCTCTGATTGCTGTGATTTACTCCTCTTCATACGGTGGGCAGAGATGTTGAACGTAAGCAAAACAAAAAAACCTTTCTTCTGCCCTAGGCACTGACTGCTCCCCGCCTCGATAGTTTCTTTGGGTACCAAACCGAATCTCTGATTCACACTTTGTAGATACTAAGTTAATTGAATTCCATAGGGCATTATGTGTAGACCTGGATATGTTAAGTGTTTCTCTAGACATCCCTCTCTGGATAGCCTTGATGTTTGGCGATATTAGCCATTGTCCACTTCAGCAAAACAAGAATCTCCTACACCCATGAAAGGAAGAACATCTTGCCTTTTCCCCTTTAATTTCAAGAGCTTTACACTCAGTGCTTAGTTTCTCTCACCTGATGCTGAAAGTACATTTCAATTACCTATACTTTCCCCGCTCTCCATTTGTTGCCTTGACGCAGATATTAAAAAAAAAATTAACCAGACAATGATGTGTAAGAAAATTCCATATTGCTGCAATTTTACCTTCTTTGCAAAAATGGGACTCAGGAATGGATGAAACCCAGAATGACTCCTTTAAAAAAAAAATCCCTTACTTTACATCTAAATGGCATATCCACCGGCTCCGAAAATGATTATAAGGAAATCATTTCTTTAAGTACGAAGTGATAAAGAATAACTTGAATAAAACGGCCATTGTTGGTCAGGATTAAGATCAGACTGATGCTTCAAAAGAATACTTGGGGGACTGCATGGATGGGTAAACACCATGAATGAATACATGAAGAGACTCCATCGAGGGCATTATTAGCTGGCCCATTCACTGAATGGCAGCTGATAAGATTTTCAATAAGGGAGGCTCTGCTAGTAGTATAATGGTCTGTAATCTAAACATAATTAAAAGTGTTAACAATTTTGTAGCCTTTATCTGAACACATTTTTCCCACATGCTTTAAGTGACCGGGTCATAATCGAAAGACAAGCGGCTCTCTTGTTTTACACTATTAGGCTGGTGAGTTGTAACTCCTTTCTGTGCTCAAAGGTCAATGTACCCCGGGCAACAGCTCTTGTCAGTATCTTCCACAAATCCAGGATGCGCTAAAACAAACACAGATGGATTACATGTCGCCGATTAGCTAGGCATTTCTTGGCCTTTCCTCAGATGCCAAGAACATAATTAAAGACCATTTGAGTGTGAGCCACGATAATACATGCATATTATTCAGCAATTATGCTGTCAGCTACCTTTATTAAATTCAGTACTGTAAATTGCTTTGGAGTTTGTGCTGGATGGTTCTGTTATATTTGTGACCTAGCCTTCTGCAAGTAAGCGTTCGGTGAAAAAGTTTTAAAGTTTAAACACACTTAGCCAACATTTATTATACAACTGTCATTTGCAAGGAGTGTATTGATACGGCAAAATAAAAGAAGGGCCAAATTCTGCATTTATTCATGGGGCAAACACCCCCGGGCAGGTTTTTCAGAAGAGCTCAGATAAATTTTTGAAAGACATCTCTCACCCCTCCTACTGACACCAATAGTCAAGATTTTTTGTTTTGCTGAGCTGCTTGGAAGATCTAACCTGAAGACAGCTGTTATAAAGCACTCCAGTAAGCTGCGTATCTCCTTGACATAAAATTTAGTGATGGAAATGAGTGCTCATGTCAGATTACACAAAGCACCATTTCAATCAGGGATACTCAACTTTGGAAGCCCCAGGGGCCACAGTGATATTCACAGCACATGCTGAGGGCGACAACTTAAGCGTGGTCACATAAGCGTGCAAATATATGCAAATAGCTTCTTTCACACTGACAGGCACGAATACAAAGATTAAGGCAAGACTACACAACACACAGGCCCCATTTAAGTCAGTTCTGCTGATATTAATAAAATGCAATAGTTACCCGATTTCCACCCCTGTGACAGCACTTTTCAGGAGCAGAGACAGTCCAGGAATTCAACTACTAAAATGCACATTAACAGAAGACCATTATATTGACTTGCCATTGTGAAGTGTGTTCCCACTGCAGGCCACATTCAAAGGATCCACCCGTGGGCTGCATGTTGAGTCCAGTGTCAACCCAAACAGCACTGCGGGCCACAAACAAACATGTTGAGTAGCCCTGATCTAAATGCTTATGGCGTCACGTAGGGCCTGACTGCACTGGAAACATTCGTGCATGCTACTCTCATTGACTTCAAGTCCCTGGCTGATATCCATGGGAGTTAGGAAGACATACAAGGCCAAATTTGGTATGCCGCATAAGTACAGAAAAGCCTGATTCTGTAGGCAACAGAACAGTCCGGTATTCGGATTTTGTGTCCGGTAAACAAATTGAGAAAATGTCCTGTATTTTCTAATTAAGGAAGATTTCTGCTTTTTCTGGGTCTGGCTCAATGCCCAATGGAAGTCCGCTTGGGATACATGGCAATTAAAGGGGCCCAACTTCCCGAATCACCCCCCAGATCTCCCTGGTTATTCCCCAATACTTTTTTTTTTTTTGCTCGACAAATTATCAAATTTTTGTCCGTTTTTTTTTAAACCATCTGGCAACCCTATCCACAACTCAAACAAAATGCCCCTTGTCTCTGGACTTCAGGACTGTACATTACTGCACAATTTATGTCTGTTCTTAAGAGACTTAACATTTTGCTGTTTATGGCTGAGAAATTATTCTGTCGCAGGATAGTCGAGACCCTAAGGGATCCATCAATATCCTTTGATGGTGTGAAGAATAAGTTCACACATGTGCCGTTTGCACAGCACTTGGCCCAGCTCTGTTTCACCCTCTTAGCTAGGTAACGAAAGATTTATCACTGGTTTCTGATGCTTACCAACCCACTGAGCTAGGCCACAATCAACAGCAAAGCAAAACTCACTTCACTCATGCTGAGACGCATATAGTGCTTGTCATCCCTGCTTTAGGATTACTGAAAAGATAATTATTAGCTCCCTCTCATTTGCAAAAAATTTGCATGAGGCAGGACAATTGAATGTGCCATAAAACAATCAAAATAATTCACACATTCATGTCATGCTGTAAAATTTACCTACCAAATTCTGAGGTTTGCACATTTCCCAGACCCCATTAATAACCTTTAAACTGCTCTGTCTTTAAAAAAAATATGTGAGTACAAGTATCTCCTTTCCTTGTGAATCTGCTTCACGGATTAGAGGTGATACATACATTGGGTGCAAGAAAAATGCAGCCATGAAAGGCACCAGGGAAGAATTCCGGTGGCCTGCAAGAGATGAATTTCCAAGATGGTGGTGGAGGGAGAGTCCCTTTTAATGTTCATATTAAAAAAAACAGAAGCAGAAATGGAAATGATTCTGCTTCCCAACCCAGCAAAATCCAAAGGCTTTCCACTTGTCTGCATCCGTCTCCTGACTTTGCCTTGTTTCACTGTCTATACAGGGGCACAGAATCACCACAGCAGCTGTCACCCCCTCCCAGCTCCCGGTTCATCTAGGGAAAAGTGGGTGGGGCTATCACAGCCGGATACTCTAGCAATCCCTAGCCACCTCAGTGGCCACTTGAGTCCAGAGCCAGCAGCTCTATCTTGGAGCAGCCTTTGGGTTGCACTAATGTGCAGTGGGATGACCGGCCTGGACAGAGCATGATTTCATTGCTACCCCCTTCTGAACAGTCTTGAGCCCAGCTGTGCCGTAACTAAGGCACTGGACCATAGTGTGCAATTGAGAAGGATACATTGTATCGACTTACAACACACAGTGCTGATGACAGCTGCAATTTTGTACATCGGTCCAAGTGGTAAATGCAGGATCCAGAACCAAACATCCCCCAAGTCTAGGTGTATCGGGCTTCTGACTCTAGCTACGTCTAGACTGCATCCCTCTGTCGACAGAAGGATGCAAATCAGGCACGTCAAAATTGCTAATGAAGCCGGGATTTAAATATCCCGTGCGCCTCATTAGCATAAACATAGCCACCGCTTTTTTTTCCCCGAAACTGAAGTTTTTTGAAAAAAAAAACCCGGCGGTCTAGATGCGGATCTGTCAAAAATAAAGCCTTTTTCGACAGATCCTGTAAACCTCATTTTTTGAGGAATACAGGATCTGTCGAAATAAGCTTTATTTTTGACAGATCCGCGTCTAGACTGCCATTTTTTTTCAAAAAAACTCCATTTCGAAAAAAGCTCTATTTCAAAGAGGGTATATTTATGCTAATGAGGCATGGGATACTTAAATCCTGGCTTCATTAGCAATTTCTATGTGCCTAATCTACATTTCTCTGTCGACAGAGAGGTGTAGTCTAGACACACCCTTCGAGAAGAAGCGACCAGTTTAGATGGTTACATCCACATTTGATTCTGGATTTCCCCAAAGTTGGGATTTTCAGTTTAAATATAGGCTCATATTAAAGCATTATGGAGCACTAAGAAGTCTACGAAGAAAAACATCATAGGAAAGAGACACCATAAAAATTACAATTGACTCTAATATCACAACACAACTTTTTTCTTAAAAGGGCATAAGTAATTGTAGTCCACAGGAGAGCTCTCTTCGTATTCTATGTGATGTTGTTGGAATAGTTAATGACTATTTACAGAAGCTTTGTAATAATATGGCAACATTTCCGCATTTACAGATACTTAAATAAGTCTGGGGATGTTTAAAGTCTGGAATCACTTCCCAGTTATTTATTTATTCTTCAAATCAGTATTTTACCAGCGGCCTTTCTGGAAGTGAAGTAGCGTCAAGCACTGGAATATTACCCTGGAAAGATAGCTTATCAGAAAAGTGGGTCATAAAACCAAAAATGCTTTTCTGCCTTCTTAGAGCGACACGTTTAACTCCTGAGTGAGGAGGAGGGTTCAGTGTGGTAGTGTGGGGCATGCAAGTCGGGCTCCTAGTGCAGACCGTAATACTTTCTGCACGGGACTTTGACCATCATTTTCACAATGTCTCTGTAACTAGGAGCCCAAGTCTCATTTTCAAAAGTGACTTAGAGACACATTTTAAAAGGTTGTCAGTAGGCTAGAGAGGCAGATAAGCATGTAGCCACTTTTTCAAAAGCATCTAACTCCCTTTAGTGAAAATCCCACTAGATGGTTATACAGATACCTGTGCTCCTTGCCACATACATATAAAACAATGAATGTTGGGTTTGTATCTTCCAGTTCTCCTCTGCTACACCGTTCTCTTTAAATGCATCAGAAAGAACGTTGCTATAGCCTGTGGATCCATCTCTTGTAAGTACAGAAAAACAGCCAGACTGGCTCAGACCAAAGATCCATCTAGCCCAGCGTCTTGTCTTCCAACAGTGGCCAATGCCAGGTGCCCCAAAGGGAATGAACAGAACAAGGAATCAGCAATCGATCCCTCCCCTGATGCCCATTTTCAGCCTCGGTCAAAGGCTAGGGACACCATTCCTACCTATGCTGCCTAATAAGTATTGATGGACCTATGTTCCTTGCATTTATCTAGTTCTTTTTTGAACTCTGTTAAAGTCCTGATCTTCACAACATCCTCTGGCAAGGAGTTACACAGGTTGACTGTGTGTTGCATGAAGAAATACTTCCTTTTGTTTGTTTTCAACCTGCTACTTATTAATTTTGGTGACCCCTAGTTCTTGTGTTACAAGAACAAGTGAATAACTTTTTCTTACTCACTTTCTCCACACCAGGCATGATTGTATAGACCTCTATCACATACCCCCTTCATCTCTTCTTTTCTAAGCAGAAAAGTCACAGTCTTTATAAGTCACATTAGACTACACTACATTTCTGCCTCTCCTTCTCCTGAGTGCCTTATCTATGTCCATTCTCCATGCCCTGCTTTATCTATTTTTGTCATGTCACCTGCCTTCTGACCTCTGTTTCTTGGAGGGAAGGTCTTTTCCTATCATGCTTTGCCCTGCATACAAGTCTATTAGGCCTTGTGTAGTGAGTGGCTGCCCACTGACTTGGAGGGGAAGAGCCCCTCCTGAGTCCTCTTGGGCAGAACCTGGGCCCAACCAATCACCTGACCGGAAGTCAGGGGGTGTGTCTCGCATTATAAAAGGCCAGTCCAGGAGCTCAGTCAGGCCCCAGCCATCAGAGGAAGCAGAAGCCTGCCCTGTGCTCCTGAGCTGGGAGGCTGCTGAGGGCTTACAGGAGGCTGAGGACTGGCCTGGACCACCGGGACCCCAGACAGACTTCGACCTAGAGAAACGACAAACCCTGCCAGGGGTTTTGACCCCCAATGCCCCAGAGGACCGGCTGGGGAGCCAGGTCCGTGCCGAGGGTGAGAATGGAGGAAGCCTAGGGAGTCTAGAACTGGAACTAGAGCCAGCGCCGGCGTGTTGCGGTCAGGATCCCCGCTGACCCAGCAGCAGACTGATCTGCAGCTACTTGGGCTCTGGGCTGGGACCCAGTGGAGCGGGTGGGCCCATGTCCCCCCTACCAGCCCCCCACCCAACCCCCAGGTGACAGTCTCCCCCCTCTGCTACTTCAGGCCAACCGCCGGCACTTGTAGGGTCTCCGCCAGAGCAAGCAGACCCGATTATTTGTCTGTCCCAATTGTCTGTGTGTTCGTTGCCCTACCCTGAACCACAGCCTGGGCTTAGGACGTGCAGCTCAGCCTAAGCCTCCAGCTGCCTCTCACTGTTTGCCGTCCTGCCCTGAACCTGGGCTTGGACTCAGACTACTGTTGTTGGTTGCCCTGCCCTGACACCGGGCCCAGGTGCAATAGAACATCGACTGTTGGCTCGGCCTGAGCATCAGCCCCCGCCCTGGGATAGGTGTTTCCCGCCCTGAGCAGGAGGGCATTCGCCTGTTAACTGTTGGCTCGGTCACACCACAGGCCAGAGCGCATGGACTACGGGGGCTCATTGGACTGAGGCGGAATGGCCGCCCACTCACCCGGAGGGGGAAGAAGCCCTCAGGGAGCCCTGATGGGTTTCACCCTGGTTCTGCAAGGAGCACTTTGTGGGAGGGTGCCAGTGAAATCAGGGGGAGCATTACACAAGTGCAAGGTTTCACTAGCATGAATCTGGTTGAGAAGTGAGTTCCGGCCTCGTGCAACAAGGCAGAAAGATACCCGGGTGTGTAAGGGGTTCTTGGTTCCTGCTGGTCACATGGCTGTTCTGGGAGGAGTTAAGTGAGGCTACGTTTTAGCCACAGTTCTTTTTAGTAAAAGCCAACAACAATTCACAGCCTATCCCTTGCTTGTACTACGTACCCCTGGCTAAATCTTGGGGATGCTGTGGGGGCTCAGAGGGTGCTGTGGGTGCTCTGGGGTTGCAGCGCATGGGGCACCACTGGTGCTGGTGGAGGGAGGTTAGCAGGGCTGGCAGGCTCACCAGCTGGCTCCATGAAGCTCCCCGCAAGTGGTGACACGTCCTTCCTTCAGCTCCTCGGCAGAGGTGCGGCCAGGCAGCTCCATGCACTGCCTCCGCCCCGAGCGCCAGCTCCGTAACTCCCATTGGCCGGGAACTGTGCCTGCAGGCAGAGGCAGTATGTGGAGCTGAGGGAGGGACATGTCGCCACCTCCAGGGAGTCCCTTGAGGTAAGTACCGCCCAGAGCTCTCACCCCCGCTGCAGGGAGGGACAGTGGTCCAAGACAACCCCAGCAGTGCTGCCAGTGACTTCATTGACCCCTGTGACACACTCGCAGCCTTAGTTACCCTTTAGAATCACCACAACGCAGGGCAATTGTCTCCCTTACCCCACCCCTTTCAGCGGGCCTGAGAATACCACCATAAAACGTGCCAGTGTGTTCTTGTTCCAGGTAAAATGGGGCACAAATCTGCCCTTCGGAAACCGCCAATATCCTCTCTGCTTCCCCCAGCAAGCCACCTCAGCATTGCGAAGCTGCCCCACCACCACAGCTGGGAAGGCCAGACTGGCATTGGAGCACCCCGCTGGCTCTGCTCCACTCTCCTCCCTCCCTCAGGACAAGGGCCATGTCAGGGATATGTGGGGCAAAGGGCAGAATCGCTGATTTCCCAGTTACTCTACTGCCTCATGCCAGTTTCCCTGGTGTCCAAAGGTGGCTGACAGCTGCTTTGCAACCCCCTCACTTGGGTTTTTGCCAAATGTAGCTCTGCTTTGCCTGCGGACTGCACCTCAGTCCCCACCCCCATCGGTTTATTCCTCTCCCTTCTCTTGTGATGTCTGCAGGGCACTTGTCCACATTCATCTTGCCTCCCACTCGGTCAGTCTCCTCTGACGCTTCCTGCCTGTTCTCAGGTCGTTCTGAGGCAACACGCTTCCAGAAATCATTGCAAACTGGTACCAGCCCAGCCCAGCATTCAGCCAGTGCCCTGATCTTCAGATCCTTCCACTCTCCTCAGAAAAGGCTGCCGACTGTGCCCAAAGCCCGGTGGCTTTGGCATCTGGGCAGATGTCCATGCCTCTTGGACAGAACACTTTCTCCAGATCTGGATCCAAATATGCAGGGATAAAAGCTTGCTGTGTTGCCTATCGGGCCACCTAGACAGTTGGAACTTATTTAGCAAGAATTTGACGAAGAAACAGAAGTTCTTGCTCGCCTGTGGAAGGTCATTGGCACAAGAACAAAGCAATGTTTAGCTGGGTTTCCTTTCCCCAAAGGAAAAAGGATGGAAATGAAGTTTAGGTAATGCTTGGGCATTGTACGTACATTTGATGAGAGGACAATTGGTATCTGGGCTCTTTCAAAAAGGCAATTTCTGCTTTAACCTATAAATCACTGGCGAGGTAGCGAACAGTCATCTATTAATGTGGCTTTTGCAAATGAATGCTTCATGTTTGCTTCCCGGAGGTGTAATTCTATCTGTCCTGAATGTTCCATACAGATTGCATACCTCTCTGATTATGTATTTGTCTCCACGAGGCTGCCAAATGCATACAGCGCAGCATGTGCAAGCTGACCTCTCGCCGAGGCTATAGAATTGTTTGTGCTAATCCACTCCCAGAGTTAGCATGCCCAGCAATTGTGCTTCCGAGAAAGATCTTGCCACGCTAGATATGCCAATTGGGCAAAGTGTTGACATTGTCCTAGGAGCCACCTCCTTCTAGAGAGGACATTTTGACCTATCTGGCATAAATGTACGTGTGCAACTGGCAATGTGTTTTAAGACTGTACTCAGTTGGAAATGGCAGTAGATAGGTCCCTATATTATATTCTGATAATTGTCATTATACCTGGCATTTTGTAATTATGTGATTATTTAATTTGGGATAAATAAAGATCTTAGGTGTGAGGTGAGTGCAGGTTAATTCCAGATGTGGAGAATGTAAATAAGGAAATGTTATTTACTCCTTCTTATAACGTAAGAACTACGGGACACCAAATGAAATTAATAGGCAGCAGGTTTAAAACAAACAAAAGGAAGTATTTCTTCATGCAATGCACAGTTAACCTGTGGAACTCCTTGCCAGAGGATGTGGTGAAGGCCAAGATTATAACCAGGTTCAAAAAAGAACTAGATAAATTCATGGAGGATAGGCCCATTAACGGCTATTAGCCAGGATGGGCAGGGATGGTGTCCCTAGACTTTGTTTGCCCGAAGCTGAGAGTGGGCAACAAAGGGTCCATCACAGTTCTGTTCATTTGCCCTGGGATATCTGGTATTGGTCACTGTCAGCAGACAGGATACTGGGCTAGATGGACCTTTGGTCTGACCCAGTGTGGTCGTTCTTATATAAAATAGCCTATGTAGCATCTACATATCACAGCAGCACTGAAAGCCGATGATCACATAGTCCTAACGTGTCACAATACCCTTCAACATTAAAAGGCCAATCTTGCAAATCTTTCCTCCCATAGGTTGACTCATTGAAGCCAATGGGACTAATCTCGTGGTCAAGGATTTACAGGCCCAAGCTGTGATTCTTTTTCCAAAAGAGCCTGACAAAACAGATTAAAAAACAACAGAAGGGAACCGTCCTGCCTAGATTACATTCTACTTATGGGCAAGCGTAATACCATCCTTACTGCAAACGTGCCCAACTGACTGTCGTATACAAAAGCTACATGTACAACTGGGACTGGAGTTCTAGAGAATAAATCTGGAGGGTGGTTTAGCCAGGCACTTGCTTCACATTCATCATCCTTTCTGCATGTGTGTTTGTCCCATTAACATTCTCGTCCTAGATGCCTGCTTGGTGCCCCCATAGAATTTGAGTTTCAGAGCTTTTATTATATTTATCCTCACATTTTAACCTGCCTGCTCATTCAAACATGGATTTTAAAGTAGCCATTCTCCTACAAACAAATTTCACGAGCCAGTTACAGAGAGAGCCTGAAAAACTGAAATTTATCTTCCGATTTGACACTGTTACCCTGCACTTGAACAAAGACATTAACTGGTTGGCACATTACAAAGCCAATTTCTCCTGACATTAACATCTGCATTTCCGCATCAAACACTATGCATGGGACACATCCAGCCCACTTAATTAGCCTCATTATCATGGGTCCTACAACTGACGGATGCTTGTTCTTCTGTTATAAATCTCTTGGTTTCTGTTATTTCCACACCAATTCACCTGAGGAAGTGTGTTGTGCCCATGAAAGCTTGTGATTCTAGATATTTTGGTTAGTCTCTTAAGGTGCCACAGGACCATTGGTTGTTTTTGAAGTTACAGACTAACATGGCCACCCCTCAGAGATTTTTTTCACATCATCCCTGAGAGGTAGGGCAGTGCTATGCCTTTCTTTGTGCAGATGAGGGGACAGAGTCTCAGGTAACATTTTCAAAAATGGCTTAAGAGCCTGTGGCCCTTACGTCCTGCCTCAGTATGCAGAGGAAAGCGTGGAGCACTCCACAGGGCCTCCAAGGAGCAGCATTATTTTTATTTACAAATTGAGCCTAACTTTCAAAAACAGGGTGAGGTGCATATGCCGTGGTCTTGACCTTGGCCAGCGGGGACTGAATTAAGATCTCCACAGCCAAGAACTTTAGCCTCTATAGCAGGTGTGGTCAAACTTACGGCTCCTCTGACATCCTATGGCAACCTGGGGTTCCAATCCTGCAGCACAGTGGTGGGGCTAGAGGTTTCAGGCATGCTAGGGGATATCTTGTGGCTGCAGCTCCACAGGGGCCATTTGCCAGGGCTTGGGGCTTCCACAGCAGTGGGGGCTGAAGCTCTGACCCCCAGCAAGCTTGTGCTATAGGGCTGAAGCCCCGAGAGTCTCCTCCCCATGGAGATGAAGCCAGAATTTTGCCGGGGTTTGCTGGCCTCACTTGGTCTCATGGTGTTGTCAGGCCCCCTCCCTGAATTGCCATTTCCCACCAACATAACGCCAGTGCTTAGGTCATGGTGACTTACCTTGCTCTGGGGGTGGGAGGTTACTCCTCAACAACGCAAGTTCAATTGACGTCAGTGGTAGTATAGATCTGCTGTGGGTGCAGGGGACTGGTCTAGATGACAGCTCAAGGTCCCTTCCAGTGCTATGATTCTATGACACTGACAAATTTTGGATTCAAGACTTTGAAATTCCTGTCTCTAGGGGACAAAAATAGCCAGTGTTCTAAAGGAAGGGAGACGGAGGGCAAAGAACACGCGGGAAGCAGAAAAGGCCTTTGATGTTACCCAAAAAAGCCCTTACAAGTGAGAACTGGATTCAAGGAGCCATTCCCGCGCCCAAAATCATAATTACTGCTCATGCTTCTTCAGCGCTAAAGGGCATGTTCACAGTATGGTCCAGAACCAGGCCCCTTGCTCTGAGCAGCAGCTGTTTCTGACCTGTTCCCTGAGCAAACGTAACCAGCTGTCACAGCAGTGACTGAGATTTGGTTACTTCTGTGAGCCAGCGGGAAGGCTCCGCTAATGCAGCATGTGGTGCCGATGGCCCCTCTCTGCATCGGAATATGGTGTCTCTTGACACAATAATTAGCATGTGTAAACTACACCTACTCATTTCCTCGACTTCCCACTGATTTCAGTCAGGACACCCCTCTCCCCGCCTTGTAACTGAATAAAAGGTCAGGCAACACCTAAACAAGACAGCCAGAAAGGCTCAAATGATCACGGCTCCTAACTCCCCCGAGTTATCCGATAACCGCTTTACTAGAGCCCATACGACTGGATCCTTTTTATGCTGTGTCTGTTCTCATGTCATTAATGCTGAATTAGGGCCCTTTCCTGCTGCCATTGACTTTGCGCAGAGCAAGTTTGGGACCTGGATTGGGGGGACTTCTGTTTATTAGCCGGGTGGCGGTTTTGCTGGCTGTGACCGGTTTCCTTGTGGTAGATAGATCTTTGCTTGCTTCTTGGACTCACAGCTGGTTGCTTGAGCTGTACGGGGTGCCAGAGCCCACTGCGGCCCAAGTCCTGCCACTCATCTCTCACCCTGACCCAGCACCGTGGGAATGTTGATAGTCACATCAGTGGGTGCAGGCTGGAGCCTAGGACCACACAGCACCCCAACCACAGCATCCTCTTCAGGACACTGCCCTCCAGCAGTGCCCACTACAGCAATCTCTCACCCCTTCCTGGGGTTGTCAGCAGTCCTTCGCCTCGTGCCTGCCACCATGGCCAACTGCTACCCTCACGTCAGGGGCAGCCACAGTTCTTCCAGGCCACACAACAATGCCGCACCAAGGGGAAGGGGGAACCAGGTCCACCCACTACTCTGGGTCCCAACCCAGGGACTGTCTGGCAGCAGCCTTGTCCTGACCTCCTCTTCTGCCTCCCTGGGTGTTTCCCCTGTGATCCTTAGCACCTTCCTGGCCCTTGTAGCAAGGCCACATCCTGGCAAGAATCAGGTAGGAGCCTCCTTCTTTAGCCCCTCTGAGCCTGCCCAGCACAGCTCCCCCAAAGGTGCTTCCCCAGGAGCTAGGTTCTGCACTTTCCCTGGTCAGGGCCTAACTGCCGACTCTCTGCTGAGCAGCTCCTTTTATACAGGGTTGCTCCAGCAAGTGCTCGCTGATTGGTTACTTAAAAGCCTCTTCCTCATTGGCCAGGGCTCTGCACAGGCTCCCCCCAGCCTGCATTAACCCCTCCTGGTCAGTGTGGGGCAGTCACCCCACCACACTCCCCAATATGCCATTAGTTTTCTTGGCGACAAGGGCACACTGTTGACTCCTCTCCAGCTTCTCACCCACTGTAACCCCCACGTCCTTTTCTGCAGAACTGCTGCTTAGCTGGTTGGTCCCCAGCCTGTAACAATGTTTGGGATTCTTCCGTCCCAAGAGCAGGACTCTACACTTGTCCTTGTTGAACCTCATCAGATTTCTTTTGGCCCGATCCTCCAATCTGTCTAGGTCACTCTGGACCCTATCCCTGCCTTCCAGCATATCTACCTCTCCCCCTAGCTTAGTGTCATCTGCAAACTTGCTGAGGGTGCAATCCATCCCCTCATCCAGGGGATGAATTATTGAGGCAAGAAAGCTTGAGGTGGAGTCATTTGCCTATGAGGAGAAATGGAGGCAGACCTACCTCTCACTCCACAGCCTGTTGTAGGGAGGTGCTCCAAGAAGGCTCTCTTCTTGAAGCTTGGGCAGACCCTTACGAAAAAGACAATGCCTAGCAGCTTGGGACGATGCTCCAGTACCAAGAATGAGAAACAGTGGTTATATATCTGTATGGAGGAGTCTGATGGGGATCTGCCCTGCACTGGCCCCACAAGGCTTAAAGGCAGGAGAGGGAGGCTGAGTGGTAGGCGGTTACAGGTGGGGCTGCAGCTAATTAAGCTGAGTGGCAGGCAGCCACAGGTGGAACTGCAGCTAATTGGGGCCCGGCTGCCCTGACAATAGGGCAGCCGCTGGCTGGAGAAGGGGAGTCTGCCTTAAGGAGCCTGAGGGGGAAGGCTGGCTTCCGAGAGGGCAGCGCAGCTAGTACTCAGAGGGGCCTTGCTGTGTCGGGCAGGCTCAAGGCCCGGTGAGGACAGAGCTTGGGGCGGCAGCCAACGCGCTGGGCTGTGGCGAAGCGGATGAGGTTGGGGTTGGAGGAGGGGCAGCGAGAGGCTGCTGCCAAAGGGTCCCTGGGTTGGGACCCAGGGTAGCAAGTGAGGCTAGGCTTTCTCTTCCCCCTCCACTGGACAGTGATGAAGATGGCCAGGACAGGCTGCGGTTTGCCTCTGGAGTGAGAGGCCAGACTGAGCACTGCCAGTGACAAGACGGGGGGTTGCTGCTCCCCCCGCACAGGGAAGGGCAATAGCACTGGGGCTCCGCCTGAGGGCTATGCACCAAGGCAGACACCCTGGATGGGGACTGGTGTGGGTTTAGACATGGAACGGCATAGAAACAGCGGGGAGACACCGCTAGGAGAGGGAGCCCTGGGGGGGAGGGAGCGGGTCGATAGAGCTAGTTCCCAGCACGGCCAGCAGGAGGTGCTGAGAGGGTGGGTTCCTGTACAAATAGCAAAGTGGATAATGGCACCAAAAATGGCTTTTTGAAGAGACATGCCTAAGAAGGCAAGTGTGCCGTAGTCCCGTACTTCACGGTGAGGCCCTGGAACACAGAGAGGAGAGCTGGGCAGCAGTGGCAGTGCCAGTTTTGCTGTCCCCTATAATGAGAAAATGGTTCAAAGCTGACTTAATTGCACTACATTGGAGTGCATAGAGAACTTACCTTCACACCCCTTAAAATAAGTCTCATGACTTCTGAGTGGGATCCCTGGTGTACACATGGGGAAGGGCACATGCTGAGTTCATGGCAGAGTCTAGATTAGAGTTTGGCAGTTCCCGACATAGTTCTGCGCTCGGGATGACTAGACCACATCTCTCACTCAACCGGATACCTTCAACTCCCAACAGCCTTGACTGGTGAGGCCTCTGTATCCTCCCTTTCTTCTCGTGAGAGCACGAATCCTTGACAAAGTTCATCCAAACACTTAGGCTACGTCTACATTGGCGCTGTTTTGCGCCAAAGCTATGCAAAT
>JANRFK010004440.1:42720307-42743672 GCA_030068395.1 Apalone spinifera | reverse complement strand
AAGTTTCCCACGGTCCCATAAAGTTTGTTTACAGCCCCCAGTCCTGGCTCTCAGCATTCTGTGCTGTTATTTAGCTCTAATTTACCCCTCAATCTCTTCTAAGAGCCCAGCAAGCAGTGGAAGTGTTGGTCATGCTGCTAGACACTATCGACCTTCCATGGTTTGGCAAATGCTCTGGTTCAGCACCGGTCAGGTCCCAAACGAGAGAGGTTCAACCTGACTCACAAAATAATTATGTTTGTCTTATTGTTGGATTAAAAAATAAGTCCAGGAGAGTTAAAATAAATGCAAAAGCCAGGAGCCTGGCTTTGTCAGCCGAAGCCAATGCTGACGACTGATGGGTATTCTCTCTCGCTGAACTATTTTATTAGGTCACATTACAAAACTGTCTTGGTAAAGAATGAAATAAATTAATCTACTCGGTAATCGCATGCATGACTGACATGGTGCACTCACCAACATTTTGCACGCAGCTGTGAACATCTGTTGTGATGCCAATTAATCCATGATAGTATCACTGGGGAGGGAAAAGAGAGAAACTAACACACAAAGCTGTATTCAGCAACTAAAAGAAGAAGAAAAAAGCTCATGCAGGTGTTCTATGCTTTTCGCAGAGGGAAGGGGATTGCTGAAATGTTATGCTTAAATCAAGGTGGCGGAAGTGTTCTTGACTTAGGAAAAACACCCCAAACTTTCACTGCCCGGGACTTTTGGCAGTAGGGATTGGATGCCTGTCAACCTGCATTGAAGTGCGTGGATGTTAAGCACATGCGCCATCCCTTTTCGAAATCGAGGCTCTAATATTTATTTTAAAAACAGGGCTCTGCTAGCAAAATCCAGTTTGTTTTGTAAGCTTTGAACTAAACGACGTGTTGGCATTTTTAAAGACCAACATGTGTACACATCAGTTTCTAAATAACATGTTAATACCCAGCTGAGCCTTTCTTTCAATGCCCAAATGCCAAGGCAACGTTGCTAGCATCACAGAATGAAGACTGCAGACAATACACACTGGAGAGAGCAAGGCAGAAAGCATAGGCAAGGCAGAATCAAAGACGTTTCAGATACTCAAATCTACTCTCTAGAAGCCTGGTATTCGCCACGTCTCTCTGTTCAGATCATGTTTGCTTAGATGCCCACAGCACGGTGGTCTTTTAATCATGGTATGCCCAGTGCAGGGAATTACACTCACTCCTGTTAATGCTGATGGATGCTACGTTGTTAGAGTATTGCAGAGACAAAGTACCTTTGCGTACCCTCGTCTGCGTGATACCAGAGATGAGACGGGAGGTTCAAGGGATCGGCAAGAGAAAAAGCTCACTTTGATCACTGATCAAAGGTACAACGCTCGCTCCCCCATGATAAATGTCGTGTTGGAGGTCAACTGAGTGATGAAAAGGTATTTTTGTGGCATTGCTATACGCCACTTTGCCATAGCACCAACGTGTTGCAGAGCAGAGGGGACAGATACTCCGGAGGGTTTGTGTGTGCAACAAACCAGGCATTCTAAGCTGGAGGCTTCCTTGGCTTATGCTGTTACCGTGATTATACTGTGCTGAATGGTGGCTGAAAATGAAGCACCTCTGCGTTTGCATGCCCACCCTTTGGAAAACCGGACCAAAAATACCATCTACATTGGGTTCACTTGACATTTGACCCCTTTAATCTGGGACCCAGGTTGCAGATCACTTGGTGATGGAGCGTTGGCTCCGACAGGCTCTAACCATTGGAAAGCATGCTCCAGACCTCCCCAAAGTCCCCTCCTGCCCTCCATCCCCCTACCCCTCTCCCACTTCAGCCGGCTCCTTTGCCCAACACTACTTGCCTCCTCTGCCCTGCCTCTTTCTTTGCTCCTTAGTGGACTCTCTGGGGCCCAGCAGTTCCGCTACATCTGGTGATGCGGCACAGGGATATCTCTGCTGGTCTGGTACTCTTGGGGCCAGGTGCTGTACTCAACCCTCAAAGTCTCTAGGGCTTCCTTCCATGATCTGGGCTTCAGATTCTCTTCTGACCACAGGGAAGGTCCAGCACTCATGAGATCTGGAGACTCTAGCCAGTCTAGCAGGGCAGGAATCAAATGTCTGGAACCCTCCCATGGATTTCAGAGCAGAAGTGAGTTTCCTGTGGGTCAGGGAAAGGGGAAGATTTATATAGGCGGGCTCAGACCTGAAAAGAAGCCGGGCTCACTTCTTTTTGAATTATGGGTTGGGGTATGGACCATTTCCTATTTATTTTGTTTTTTTGCCTGCACCAGTTCTCCCCTTCCTAGGGGAGCAAGGATCCAGTTTATCCAATAAATTACGTGCAATAGATTTACCCTGTCGATTCTCTAAAGCAAAAAGAAAAGGCAGTAATCCACCCCGTGTTTTACAGGTCGCTGTAGTAATGGTGTGGGGACCTGTGGAGCAGATAGCCTCCAAGAGATGCCCCATTGGGTAGCCTTTGAAGAAAGCCTATTGGGCAAGGAGAGGCTAGACAATTTTGTGGTGTGGGAGACCATTTTATAACTGTTCACCTCACGATTACTAGGTGACAAAACCCTACCAGCTCCAGACAATGCCCCTCCCCCCCACGTGGTATATTGAGGGCAGCCTCAGCAAATGATTAGCTGAAACATGGTCATAGTCTCCACATGCAGAAAGGCATGTCCAACAAGGGAGGGGAGCTTTATGACTCATGGACGTGGTCAGCAATCAGTTAAGCACAGTAACTGAGGTGGGAACTGTTGCCATGGTGCGTCAGTAATGGGGGGTAGCGTGGGGAGACCGGGAGAAAAAGTGAGGCTCAGAGTCTGGGAAGCCCCAGGGAGCGATGCTGAAGAGCCTGGGAGTTTCATATTGGAGGGCAGAGGACAGACATGGCTGAATGCAGAACAAAAGAGTCTTATTCTCTGAATTATTTACTAGCCTGGAATTAATCTAGCTAGGCCACTAGCCAGGTTAAACAGCCCTTGCTTTTATAACATTCATTTTTATTTGATGTGGGTTTTGCCTTCATTTTCCAATAAGCGTTTCAGCATTGAGGATCTTCTGTGGTCTCGGTCTGTTTGGGGAATGACTCCTGCCAGCCATCCTGAAGCCGGCACCCTGCCAAAGTCCTGAAGAGGGAATTCTGACCCTAAGAGCTCAGGTTGGCACCCTGGCCAAAGGCAACCCTCAGCATGTTCTCTGCTCTCCAGCTGCCAAACCCAGGAACAGACAGAGCTGACAGGTGAGGGATTAGCTCAGGGGCAGTGCTGAGTTTTCTTGTGTCTGATGGTAGGATTGGAAAGGAAGCACTGCGTGGTGTTTCTGTGAAGAGGCGCAAATCGGAGGAGGTGTTTAGGCAATTCCCGGGGGAGGAGGTGAGTGTCAAAATCCAGGTGCCTATTTCCCTAACTACCATTGCAACATACAGGAAATTATGCTTGATAGCAGTCCTGCGATTAGCAACTTCTGGCAATGTCGCCATTTGGCTGGGAACCACTCCTTTCCCGTTAACTCCAACGATAACAGGATTCGGCTCCTGGCAGCGGCTTGCCACTTATGAGCAACTTTGGCGGGTGGGGAACAGGCCCCTCCTACAGGGAAGTCTGTGAGGCCACTGCCTGGGAGGAAATGCAGGTCTGGGCCTACCTTTGCACAGGGACTTCCCCCAAGGCTGCCACATGAGGAGGGAGCCTGTGGGCAGAGCTGCCTGGGACCTCCCTCTCTGCTCTCCGGGGCCAGCAGCCCGGAAAACAAGTGCTGGAACATGTTGAACCCTGATGCCCCAAGCATCCAGGGAGAAGTGTGGTGTAGCCCTAGCACTCTGAAACCCATAGAAAGCCCCTCAACCCCACTGCAGTCCCCCTCCTCAGGCAGGTAACCTGCTGATGTCTCTTAGCCGCTTCCAGAAAATGGCAACTCTTTGCCGGCACCCCATGCTGCTAACAAGCAGAATCGACTGCCATTAGCCGAAGGATGCCTTAGACTCACAGCCCTACATGGCTTTTATGATGCTGGCCAAAGGGCAGGTACTTGCTTTTAGCTCTCGGGGCCTGCCCCACCTCCAGTAATCTACCCCAGTGCAGAAAGCGTTGAAAAGCATCCACCTAAAAACGGGATGGCAGCTGTCTACACCCACTCTGCATTCCCACACAGCGAAGGGGCTGGGCCGCATATTTTCAATGACTGTCACCGATTCTCTTTGCCTTTTGTGATGGTCAAAGAAGTATTGTAAGGGCCTGGCAGAGGTGTTATGAACAATTCATAGTCACCTCTTTCTTTAAAAAGTCGTATGTTTGTGCGACAAACTGAAGGCCTTCCAATACAAAAACGTGTGAGATTGGGGAAAGAACTCCCCCATTCTCAAGTCTAGCCCTTTTGCTTAGCAAGATGGACTTAACATTATACTTTCTGTGCCTGCCTCTAATCCCACATGACTTTCAGGGTGGGATTTTTCAAGCGTGTCTAGTGGGGGGCAGGGGAACTCATCTAGGAAGCCAGTTTTCACTTAAGAGATGTAATTGTTGACTTTAATGGAGTTAGAAATGCTTTATACTGATTAAACTAACCTCACCCCAATCGGTGACAATCTAGTTTTGGCTCAAATGCATCAAATGTTCAAGCCATAACTACTTTTCTATCCCTCATTGTCTGGCTGTTCTCACTGGTGCTCTATGCAGCAAAGAACTCTGGGTAAGCTCAGAAGCTTCTCTCTCACACCAACCAAAGCTGATCCAATAAATCAGGGGTTTTCAAACTACAGGTCATGGAATGTCGGGCACTGGGTCTCGTTGCTGCAGGGGGATCAGGTGACCAGCGGGGGGCTAAGGTAGCTCCCTGCCTGTCCTGCACCTCAGACTGCGCTGTGCCCCAGAAGTGACCGGCAGCAAGTCCAGCTTCTAGATGGGAGGCAACATGATCTGCGGTGCTGGGAGAGGCAGGAAGCTGCCTTAGCACTCCCGTTGCACCGCTGACTGGGAGCTGCTTGAGGTAAGCCCCTCCTGCCTCAGCCCTGGCACCCCACATTCCCCAGAACTGGAGCCCCCTCCTACATCTATCCAACCTGCTCTTAAATATCTCCAGTGACGGAGATTCTACAACGTCCCTAGGCAATTTATTCCAGCATTTCACCACCTTGACAGTTAGGAAGTTTTTCCTATTGTCTAAATTAAACTTCCCTTGTTGCAATTTAAGGTAATAGTATAGTCAATTAACCAATAAGCAAAAGTTTATAGTTTAAGGCTATAGACTACACATATTTAACCACTCCCCTACCCCTGCCAGTACATTTTTTAGCAGGCTGGCCAGCAGCCTGACTCAGTCCCAGCTTGTGCTGTGTCCAGGAATAACCCCTGCTGCGGCTCTGCTTTTTAAGCTTGTTTAAAACAAACAAAAGGAAGTTTTTCTTCACTCAGAGCACAGTCAACCTGTGGAACTCCTTGTCAGAGGATGTGGTGAAGACTAGGACTTTAACAGGGTTAAAAAAAGAGCTAGATAGAGTCATGGAGGTTAGGTCCATCAATGTCTATTAGCCAAGATGGGTAGGAATGGTGTCCCTAGCCTCTGTCTGTCTGGAAATGGGTGACAGGAGAGGGATTACCTGCTGTGTTCCCTCTCTCTGGGGCATCTGGTATTGGCCACTGTCAGAAGACAGGATACTGGGTTAGATGGACCTTTGGTCTGACCCAGTATGGCCATTCTTATGTTCCTATATATTAGGAACAGGCTGGCCAAGCTGCCAGGCTGGCCAAGCTGCCAGGCTCAGTTCTAGCTCGCGCCGGGCCTGGGAACTCAGAGCCGCCCCAAACAGAGGCTGTTGCCACCCCGTGCTGCTGCCTCTGTATCAGAGGCAACAGCATGTGTTGACAGGCAGCAGGTCTGCAAGGGGAGCTGGGTTTTAAACTGGATCCCTTCATGGACCAGCTCCCTCTTGGGCCGGGGTGAACTGGGTGCCAGCTCCACACCTGGGAACTATCGAATAGTTGAGTAACCAATAAGAATTCATGAGGTTTATCGACTATTCAATTAACCGATATTTAACATCTCTACATGGACAAAAACAATTTTTTTCAACCAGGCCATGAGAAAAAAAGTTTGAAAACCGCTGCAATAAACGATATCACCTCGCCTACCTTTGTCCTTCTCACTGATCCTAAACAGCCAAACTATATTTCATCTTCGGAAGGCATTAATTCGTTATGCCTTGTTTTATTAGCGGTGTGCAATGTAAATCACAATCATCTTTCACTTATGTCATCACCCTATCGAAGAAGCTGCTCTCTTTGTGGGTTTCATCTGTTGACAGCTATCTGGAGAGCAGAAGTTTCTAAGGACAGAATCAATGATAATTTGATCACTGCAGGAGTTTGCGAATATTTTGTTAAAGCATTCAACCCAGCATCAAAGATATACTGGCTAATTATACATGAATAACGCCAATTCGCGTGTTAACATCCTCCATAGAATTAACTTGTCTCTGCCATATTAAGCCACATCTGTAGGAATGTGTTATTACTTACGTTCAAGCTATAGAAAAATTTTTCTTCTTATAACTATTCAGTGTGCCAAAAATTCTTGAAAAATTTAAGCCAACTGCTGCTGTTTAAATTGTTTTGTTATTCATCAAAGGCTACTAGCAGCGGGGTTTGCCAGAGAAAATCACGGTCTACATTCAGGACAAAAAGAAATGTACGCTAAAACATCATTTCGATATTTTAAAAACTGTTGACAGCTGCCTCGAGCGCAGCTGCACGTAGAGGGAAAAGTCACCAGAAGGAAACAATAGGTTGGAGACGAAAACGGTATGATCCTCAAGCCATCCTTGGGGAATGCTGATTTGCTTAGGAGTAGGGTGACCAAACGTCCCGTTTTTAAAGGGACAGTCCCATATTTAAGCCCTGCTGCAGGTGTCCTGAGCTTATCTTTAAAATGGGTGAATTGTCCCATATTTTCTGTCTCTTCTGTATCAGCACTGGTGGGTCCTGCTGCTGGCTAGATCCCTGCTTGCCAGTGTCCGCCCATCATCGGTGAGTGTGGGGGGCGGTGTCTGGTGCCCGATGATGGGGGTAGTTCAGGCTGGTGGTGTGGTGAAGATGCAGTGTACGAGGCCAGCCACTCCTGCTGGTCCCTCAGCATGGCGCCCCACTGCCTGATGCCTCTTGGCTAGCGGGGCCCTTGTCCCATTTCTGGCTGGCACTGGCTGTGCACTGTGAGCTGGGGTAGCTAGTGAATGCAGGCAGGTGCCAGGCAGTGGCCAGTTATGTGTTGCCCACCCATTGGCCCTTTATGGGCTCCCCTTCTCACTGTCCTTTCCCCGCACTGGGTGGAAAGCCAGCCCTTAGTCGAAGCACTGAGCTCACTAACTACCTGGCCCACAGACTCCTTCCTCCCCGCACTGCCTCTGGCTGGGTGGGTGCCCTGTGAAAGCCCATGGCCCCTCCGGCCTGGGGGCACTGGCACAAGGAGCCAAGCCCCGTGCGTGCCAGTCCCACACAGCGCTGGCCTGGGACAGTCTTTCTGCCCCTCAGCCAAGCTCTGGGGGGGAAGCCATTTCCCACCTGTTCATCTCCTGAGCCTGCAGGCCCCACAGAAGCCCCTGGGGCAAGAGCTTTGTACCCCCTTCACTCCACGGAACAGGGAACTCCGTCCCCTAAGTACCCTCCCCTGCTGAGCCTTCTCTCTGGCTGGGTTCCTTGTAGCCCCTGGGGTTAGGTGCTTTGGTACAGTGCAAACCTAGGGCTTACTGCTCGTCCTCTAGCTGGGAGACGGGAGGCAAGTGGGTTACGTCGGTGGCCAGCAGCAGCCTGGAGGTGCGAGCTGCCTTTCAACACTGGGCAGGAAGGCCTGAGCTTTGCAAAGCCATGAGCCAGGTCGTCCCTCCCCTCCCCACCCCAACCTCAGCTGGAAACAGCTGCCCCCCCTCCCCTCCTTCACGGTGCCAAAAGGCCACATTCTGGTGGGAATCATGCCAGAAATCTGAGGGCGGGGCACGTGACCCCTGTGCCCGCCCACGTGTTGCCTGGGGACGTGGCCGCACCTAGTGCCAGGAGAGGCCAGTCTGTCCTGGGGGGGCACGGAGGCAGAGAGTGCAAGGTAGCAAGGGCTGGGTTGGCTGGTCACTCCTACCGCGCCCCCCCCCCCAGAGTGAGAGGGGTGTACAGGAGTGTGTCATCTCTCCCCATGGATGTGCGTAGGGGTGAGGAGTGTGTGCCACCCTTCCCCTTGTGAACCCGAAAGCCTTACAGATAAGATCAATAAGAAGAATCCAACAATGCTGCATTTCTTTTTAACAGGGGCTCAGTCAACTGGGTGTTACTTTGAACATTTGTGCTGCCTAGTATTGAGTAATAGCCACTGAATTCACTTGAATATGAGCAATTTCACCAGGAGTCCCATACTCAGCATAGGGAACTATAGTAACCCTACTCAGGAGAGCAGGACTTGAAGCGAAAGCATTAGATTCAAACACTCCTCCAACTTTCGAGATATTCAAAATCTAAACTCAAGCAGGTGTGAAATTTTGTATGCGGACTCTGTATGGATAGCGGGCAACATCAAACCCCCACATGCAGACAGTCTAAAACTCTTGAGTGGACAAAACCTGAAACAGAATCCAATTTTTTCGGCAAGTGCCTATTTCAGGTGTATTCAGATTTTTTCCCCCTAACATGCTGGTCTATAGTTTCAGAGAGGTCTCCATGTTAATCTGTAACTTTAAAAACAAGTAGTCTTGTGGCACCTTAGAGACTAACAAATGGTGCCACCTTTAGTGAGTGTTGCTAGTCCTAGAAGTTGCGCCTCTGAACTCAATCTGCCCAAACATGACTTTCTAGCTTTTGATCACATGGGTAGGCCAATGCTTTGACTTCATTCTCTCAACTGCTTCCACCTACAGGCCAATGGACCGAGTCCAGCCCTGGAGGCAGGCCAGATGTCTTGGGAGTTTTCTGACACTTGTATACACCATGCACAGACGTTTGTCAATAAATGCCTTAGACACATTCTCCAGCTAATGGGGTACGATAGCGTGCCAAACGAAACCTTGCAGACCAAAATAAGTCGGAAACCAATGAAGGTCCAGATTAAGAAGAGAAAATGGTGATGGGCAGGCCACATCCTGCGTAAGGCCTGTGAGGAAAGTATCATGAGACAAGTGTTAGAATGGAATCCAAAGGGAAAGAGGAAGAGGGGACATCCCAAACAAACATGGAGACGAAGCTGCCTAGACGAAGTAAAAGCAGCTGGCTTAACTTGGGATCAAATCAAGACTATCGCTAAGGATTGCAAGAGATGGAGAATAACTGTGGAGGCCCTATGCTCCATTAGGAGCCCAAAGGACTAATAGATAGAGAGTATTCATCACAAGTACAAAAAGAAAGCCTGGTCTAAACTTCCTAAGAGTGGGCCATCCAGTCTTATAAAATCAGTAGCAGGGACTTCTGCAGCTATTAGCAACCAAATCAGAGCTCTGATGAGATGCCAGTTTCAAACATTTCCCTGCAATGAGCATTCATTTGAGTCATTGTCTACGTTTATCAAGATGTCTTAGGGGGTTGCTAGAGGAGATTGGCTCAGAGCACTTTGAATATGGTCAGGAATGTGTTGCATTGGTCAATGGGCATTGGGGAAGATTGGAGAGCGGCTCTCCTTGCGACAGAAGATTAAGGACTTAATCCTCTGAGGGCACGTCTAGACTACGTTCTATTTTCAAAAGAGGATATGCAAATTCCCCGGGAATTTGCATATCTTATTCCGATTGCTTTTTCGAAAGCAGGTCTTTCGAAAGTGAAAGTAGTCTGGACACGTTTTTTTCAGGAAAAAAAACCTTTCGAAAAAACGCATAACCCTCCTTTTTTTAGGAAGAGTGGGTTTTTTTTCGAAAAAGGGGTTTTTTTTTAAAAAAAAAAAAAAATGCATCCAGACTACTTTCACTTTCGAAAGACCTGCTTTCGAAAATAGAACGTAGTCTAGACGTGCCCTACGGTGCGAAGCACCTTCAGCTACCACTGAAGTCCATGAAAACATTCTGAACTTCGTGGCCCCAATGTATCCTTCCCCAGAGGAAGCCTTATGGACATGCCTTCAGAGCCATTCATCTCCAGTTGAAGTCCATGGCAAATTGTGGCCCTTAGCAGCATTTCTCAGGATCTCGGCCTTGCTGTGCAATTGGTGTAGTAGGGACAGCTTTTTCTTCTGCTCTATCCAGCGAGGTGGGTTCTGCTCTCATGGGACAGTAGCTAGTTAGAGGTGTAGGGACACCCCTTATTTTTAATGGCTGCACATCACCAGGGAGATGAGGGCAGGGGACTGGACTTGATGACCTCTCGAGGTCCCTTCCAGTCCTACTATTCTATGATTCTATGTTGGAACTTTGTTTTCCTTTTCCCCAAAGACATGTGTTTTATACACTCACAGGAGCCTGGTGTAATGTGGAAAGTTGAATATCTTATAAAATAAAACCAGCTGCACTGCTTGCTTTATGGATCTCATCATGTGGCTCGGGTTTGTGTTTCTTTACTTAGCTGGCGTTGGGATTTCCAAGTTGCTGAGCTGCTAACGCTACTCAACGGAGTTTATTAGATGCAGTGTTTGTTGAACAATAACATTTTATATGGTGTGTCACTTCTTAGTTCCTTGGATCCGTTACACACATTAGGCCTCTCTTTTGTGCCCTTTAGATGTGTTCCACAGCTGTGCACTGAAGATTGGCATCAAAGTGCCTGGCTCCCCGTTACACCCAGTGGCTTGTGGGATTACTGCTGACGAAAACCAATCATTGCACCAGTGTAAGAACAGAATCTGGCCTTGTAGGGAGGCGGGTTGACTTCCCTCTGACCTGGGAAGGGAAAACCACCCCAATGTACCCTGGTGGGCAGGGCCAGATCAATATTGCCCCGCCCCCTGGAAGCAGAGGGGCGGAGCTAGAAGTATAAAAGCTGGAACTGAGCTTAGTTGAGGCCTAGCCACTGGAGGAGTCAGACGCCTGCCCTGAGCTGCTGAAATGGGATGTTGCTACACACCTCACAGAAGCAGAGGACTGGCCAGGACCACTGATGAACCCACACCCAGAGAAACTGCAAGCCCTGATGGAGGCGCTGTTCCCTGAAGACCTGGGGGACCTGTTGCCAAGTCAGGTATGCCCGGAAGGGGTGAGGGGGAGGAAATAGACCAGGGGGAGCTGACCCTGGCCTGGCTGAAGTAATGCTAGTGAATGAGTCAACATATTGCACCCAGGAGCCTCAGAGTTAGGGCCCTGGGCTGGGATGCAGCGTGGGCCCACAATCCCCCCGCCCCACCTGCCACCTCAATCCATGGGTCCCATTTCTGAGCCAAACGCCTGCATTTGTTGGCTCTCCACAGAACCAGGAGACTCGACTGCGTCTCTGTCCTGCACTAGGGCCTGGGCCTACTGACCGTTTGCTTGGCTTGAGAATAGGCCTGAGCCCCTGAACTGGTTGTTGCCCCACCCTGAGCTTGGGCCTGGGCCCGACTATTTACCTGTTCTGCCTGCAGCCTGGCCAAGTCCCCAGGCTCTGGGATTGCCTGCTGTGAATGAGAGCCAGGCTGGGGACTGCTTTGCCCTTGCTTGGCAGCACGATGTAGGGCAGACGGAACACCGCCCTCTCCCCACGCAGTACCCTCCCTGCGGCAGCCCCCTTCGCCCAGAGCCCGAGGGGGTCCCATCAGCTAAAGCCATACCTCACGGAGCAGATTCACCCCCACGGCGCCTCCAGCTGGCTGCTCTGGGAATTAGCTTGTTGACTCGCTGGATGCCTCCCTCTAACTGGTGTCTCCCCGTGTTCTCACGGCTCTCTCCAGTCCATTCATGGGCCTCGGCATCCTCTCCAGGACACTGCCCTCTGCAGCGCCCACTCCAGTGCCTCGGAGTCCTCTTCCGGGGGTTGGTGTTTATCCTGCTTGCATTCCCGGGTCCTCCCTTCCCCAGGGCACTCAGTTCTTCTCCCGGGGGCACCCAGTTCCCCTGTACCCACCTTGCCTCAGTGACGCAATGTCAGTCTTCATCTAACTCCTACCTCAGGGGCAAACTGCCATCTGTAATGGCCACTCATCACTGGCAAAGGGGTGTGGACCTGCTGCCTTTGCCTAACCTGGCTGCTTCAAGCCCTGCAGCCTGGGGGCTTGCTTGGCCAGAGCCTCCCCCAGCCCTGTCTTCCTTCCCCAGCCTTGCTCTACCTCCAGGAAGCCTCCTGCTTCCCAGGCAGCCAGGTCCCTCCTGCTCTCTAGCCAGAGCAAGAGTGAGTCTTCCTCCCTCCCAGAGCCCTTCTTTATATAGCCCAGCTGGGCCCTCATTAGCCAGAACAGCTTCGCTTTCAGCCCTCACTCAGGGCTGGGGTTTTGCCCTTATAGGGCCCATGCAGGGCAAATGCCCTGTCACACCATAGCTGCAGCAGGAGGCCATCACAGGAGAGGACTAGCCAGAGTAGGAAGGAATGGGAGAGGAATGGCCAAGTGAGACGTGTCTGCCAGCAATCTGGCACCCGGCAGAGCCGCATCCACGGAGTTCAGCCCACGGCGAGGTTGCCTGGACATTACCGAAGCACAACCCGTGATAATGGCAGCATAGATGCAATTTAGAGCCTCCTTGGCTGGGGCTGTCTCAACTTCCCATGCCTCTTACCTGGACCCCCTCTAGCCCCGAGCTGGCAGGGCAGCAATCCTGATCCCACATATTTACATATAACCTGACTATCAATTAGCAATCTCGGCTCAGAACTGGCCACAGATCCCTCCCCAGGGCCATCTGCAAAGGTTCAAAAATGTGGCTGGAAGAGTCCAACCACTGAGCCATTAGGACAGGTGACCTGGCTGAATCCCTATTAGCTATAACTGATTGTGAATAGGTGTGTCCTTCCTGCCTCAGCTGGAGTGACTCCACTCCACCGCCTTCCTTTCCCTTTCGCGTCCGTCACCCTCGCGGCTCTAGCCAAGAATGGAACTTGGCTCCAAATCCCGTAGCGCTGTAATAAGAAGCTAGTCCCTAAAAATGCCATTAGCACTTTGTTTTTCCAAGGCTCCTGCAGCGCCCTAAAATGTCGACGCAATCGGAACTCAGACACGCTGGAAGGGCCAAAGCAATATTCTGCCATCAAACCGACCAGAGAGTTGACCTGGATTCCCTGCCTATGGTGGGGTAAACCCTTTTCTGGTTGCAACTGCCCCATCCCTAGGGTGTAACCCAAGAAATTCAGAACAATACTTCTTAAGAGAGCTTTGTTTGTTTTTCTCTGCTCCTTTGGAGTGGCCCAAATGGTACCAAATCTCAGATTTTTTTTAAGACTAACATGCCTGAACCTTACCTCTATCTTCCCTCCCCACAAGGTCTGCACCCCTGTCCTCTCTAGAGAACAGTATCATCTAGAACTATATCCAGGCTACTGACAGAGAACAGTCTAAACACTGCCAACCAAAGGAATTGTTAGACGTTGGGTTGTCAAGGGATGTCTGACTCCCGTCTTGATTCTGGTTGTATGTGGGAGCTTTTGTTGAAGCGGGAAATGAACTGAACAGATTCCCCAGTTTGAACTGAATCAGTGCAATCTCCTGGGGTGGACGCAATTCCGTTTGCATCGATTTCCCTGCCGTTAGTATTCAGAGCTATGTGGGAAAAGTATTACTACTCTGTTGAGACGCCAGGCAGATACATCATGGTCAGATTTCGTTCTGTTATGCCAGATTGACTCTGGAGCGACTTCACTGCAGGTCAATGGATTGACTCTAGATGTAACTCAGCTGAAAGGGAGAACAATTTGTGTTTTATATTCTTTGGATAAAATTGTCTTTATTTTTCTTTGCTTAACACAAAATTGTAAAAGTGAAAAATAAGGTCCAGAGGGTCAAGAGAAGAGTAAAAAAAAGATTAAAGATCTAGAAAAACGTAGCCAATGAGGGAAGACTGAAAGAATTGGGTTTGTTTAGTTTAGAAAAGAGAAGACTGAGGGGGGACATGATAGCAGTTTTCTAGTACCTAAAAGGGTGTTACAAGGAGGAGGGAGAAAAATTGTTCTCCTTGGCCACTGAGGCCAGGACAAGAAGCAATGGGCTTATACTGCAGCAAGGGAGGTTTAGGCTGGACATTAGGAAAAAATTCCTAACTGTCAGGGTGGTTAAAAACTGGAATAAATTGCCTAGGGAGATTGTGGAATCTCCATCATTGGAAACATTCAAGAGCAGGTTAGACAGACACCGGTTAGACAGAAAGGATCTAGATGGTGCTTCATCCTTTCATGAGGGCAGGAGACTGGACTTGATGACCTCTCAAGGTCCCTAAAAAAACCTCCCGGTTTTGCAAAGACTGATGAGCATAACATTTTACCATATGAGTTGTGCAATGGACAGCACTGGAGTTCCTTGTAGTGTATAAATTAAACACGTGAAAAGGGTTTTGCAGCTCCAGGGAAGGAGGGAAAACAAGAATTCAGCCTGATGGGGATGCTCAATCAGAAAGCACATCGATTAATAAAAGTGTGCTGTGCTAATACATACAAGGCCATAAAAATGACAGCCATCGGAGACAGCTTCCCCACACTCAGAATTGCCTTGTTCTCAGAGGGATACCCAGTGCTATCCACTTACAAAACAACTTGAGCAATAAGAGAGTTTGTTTGGCATAAACTTCAAGTAACTAATGGGCAGCCCAGTGAAAAATGCTTCTTTCCTCTCTTGGGAGTTCTGGAATGCCATTCGTCACTGGAGATGATCCATCACAGAAATTTACCCTTGAGCTAAAGTGGGAGGGTAGCTGGAGCTCACCCATCATGTCTTTATAACCCTTTTAGTCACACAAATGTGTTTTACAGATGTCCAGTGGTAATTTACTGAGCCCAGAAAAAAATACGTAATAGCACAAAGTCAGGTGCTGGGTTTCCACGAACAGCCGGCGGATTGCACAATCTCACCACCCCCGCCATCAGAATAGACGCTTGTGAACGCTCCAAGATCCAATCTGGCATTATATGACAAAGGGCGCAATTCACAACCCAGCAGCCTGAGGTGCTGCCAACTCCACGTTTCCAATGATGCCAGAGGCAGCTGCACATGAGAGAGGAATACACCATCAGCATGGCCCCAGCACTTCCTTGGGCTTCTCCTTGGAGGATCGGAAAGAGCTCTGCAGAGTAGGACTTCCCAGTAATCAGCTTCCCTCCGAGTGCCCTGTCCTAATCTCTACACTGACAGACCATGGCACAAACCCTTTTCATTCTACTGGGTCCCGTGTTGGGCCCATTGTCTTTCTGGACTAAAAAAAATACTTGGCCCTAATTTTAAAGAAGCACATTGGGAAATAAACTGAGATTCACTTTGTGGCATAGTTCAAGGCATCCTTGTTACAAGACCACAGCCTTCAAATGAAGAGTTTCCTTAATACTGTACTTCAGCTCTAGCAGGTGTGGTGTGTGCTAGAACTACTCAGCCTCGTGCACTTTCCGGTTCCGGTTCCGGTTCCTCCCAACACATGCATACACACCTCACTGTCATTGGGCACTAGGCACGTGTAACCCAGAGGCACTGAGACCACTGACAAGGGCGAGTGAATTTTGCTCTACAGCCTTAGCTGAAAGCCAGCTGGCTTTTAGCTCAAGCAGAAGAGGCTCATACACTAAGCTCTAGAGCCCTCAGGTTTGGTTCCACTTGTCTGCATTTCAAGTGGGGGCTTGTGCAGGATTTTAGCTGGGCTGTCTTTGAAGCATGGGATGCTCTTCCTCAGCTAAGGGAAGTATGTAACCCATACACCTTCTGGGTGTGGTGTATTGTCCCATGTGCATAAGAACGGCCGTACTGGGTCAGACCAAAGGTCCATCTAGCCCAGTGTCCTGTCTTCTGACAGTGGCCAATGCCAGATGCCCCAAAGGAAATGAACAGAACAGGGAATCATCAAGTGATCCACATTCCGTCACACCTCTCCAGCCTCTGACAAACAGAGGCTAGGGACATCATTCCTACCCATCCTGGCTAATAAGCATTGATGGACCTAACCTCCATGAATTTATGTGGTTCTTTTTTGAACCCTGTTAAGGTCCTGGTCTTTACAACATCCTCTGGCAAGGAGTTCCACAGGTTGACCGTGTGTTGTGTGAAGAAAAACTTCTTTTTGTTTGCTTTAAACCTGCTACCTGTTAAGTACCTATGTAGGGATATTGAGACCACTTACCAATGGACTAATGAATCTGCTCTCCAGCCTTAGCTAATAACATGTTAAGTTTTAGTTCATGCATTAAGCTCTAGAGCTCCCAGGTTCAATCACCCCTACAGATGATAGGGGGTCTGTTGGCGTTACACAAGGACAAGATAAATTGTCGGTTCTTTCTTGGACATCAATTATTACTGGTTAAATCCTCGATGACCTAGAAAGGGTCATCAAAGATTGTGTGAACACTTCAAAGACAAATGTCTACAGTTTTGCAAAGAGTTAATTATCTCCTTGCTGCTCAACATGAGTAGTTACAGAATATGCCACATCTACTATAATTGTCATGGAAGTACAATGTGAAGGAAGCTGTTAATTTGAGGGTCACTTCCTTTGAACTTGTACATAATTTGGAAAAAAAACCCAACAATGACTGACAGTCACTGAGGATGGCTATAGATTGGAAGAGAGGGATATTTTTGCCATACCCTAAGAAACAAGAAGAATGTGTTGTTTTTCTTCTCTGCATTCTGACATGAATTACAGCCTGATTTGCTTGACCTTCCAGTAAAGGATCCCAAGTTGGGGGAGACGTGAAGGAGACTTTTTGGAAGACTAAGGAAATGGCAGAGTCTGCCAGAGCTAGAGAGCAGATGAGCACTGAGTCACCTTGCCGTAGGTTGAAATCAGACTCCCGGTGAGCAAAAGAGGGCCATGAAAGAGACAGTAAACAAAAACTGCTCAAAACAACAAAAACAATGATCTGTTTGATAAAACAAGGAAGACGCAAGACAATAGAGTACACTAAAAAAAGCCTTCATTTAAAAAAAAAAAAAAAAGCTAAAATCCCAGTTCTCCGTGGGAGTTTGCAGGAAGTTAAAATTAACTAAACAGGAAATGGGAAAGAAAAGAGGAACAATCTCCTAGCAAAATTTGTCGCACCAGGCAGGCAACTCTTTCCGCTGCACCAATGAGAGTTGTGCCTTTGTTTTCAAAGGGAACAGACCTCTTGTGTACAATGCTGAATAGCATATCATGCTGGTGACTGCAGCCATTCCAAATGATTGCTAAGAAACTTCGGAGACTTCCAAATTGCTAGCCCCTTGCACGTGCCTATTCGACAGACTGTGGCACCATTTCCGCCCCCCGGAGCCAATCTCTCAAAGATCATTGCTTCATAGGGGCCATTACATTGGTTACCTCTGCATTGACTATTAAGATCAAAATTGAGATGCCCTTAACCCTAAGATTGCAGTCAATCACCTACATGTCCGTGAGCCTGCTCTACGCTTTGTGGGCCTCTTGGCTAAGCTTTGTCTTTCTGCTTGCAGTAATTAGATACAAAAAGTATAAGGACTTGGGCCCAGATTTCCGCTGATCTATAGATACCTAATATCCTGGAGTTACAGACGTAAATACCTTTGAGGATCTGATGAACTGTGTTTACCCTGGCATTGTTCTTCCTATCTTTAAGGGTGGTCTTAAAATGTTTGGAAAGTTATGAGCTTTGCTGCCGTTAGTGCTCCTCCTTAATTCCAGGGCTGTACAAATAATGCAGTCTTGGCAACCTCTATCCTTCAAACAACAGGAGCCCAGCTCCTCCAAAACCGTGATGTCTTGGTGGGGGGGAGGGGATTCTTTTTATGGACTTTCTGAGTTTTAAGCCTCTGGGGTTGATATTTCCAAGTTCCTCTCCACAACCACTAGAAACTTGCTCTTTATTTAAATGAAAGTCAAGATTCCCATGAGAGCTAGTTGAAATCAGCTGTGAGATTTTGAGAACCCCACCACCTACGGTGAGACTTGTGCTCAAGTCACAAGCGTTGGCAACAATAATGATGCAGGAACTGCTGTGAGAAATTCTCTGGCTTGTAGTCTGCAGAAGGTCAGGAGCGGAGGCAAGAAGCAGCCCAGTGTAGTTCACCAGGGGGCTGCTGGTGCTTTTTTTTACCTGCATGCCTGTAGCAACAGCTGCTTGCAGCTCCTGTTGGCTGTGGTTTGCCATTTCTGACAAATGGGAGCTGCAAGTAGCAGTGCCTGGCGGCCAACTGGAGCTGAAAGTGCCTGTTTCTGCGAACATGCAGGTAAATAAAGCATCTGGCCACCTGCCAGGGGCTATGAACTGTGCCTGGCCCCTATTGTCCATCCCTGAATTAGATGATTATGAGGCTAAACTATGTGAGTTATCTGACAGAGGTTCCTGGTGCTCTGTTCGACAGGTTTCTGTGACAGAATAACCAAGGCCAAGCGGCTACGGACGGGGTTTCCCTGTATGGTTGGTATTCTCTTCTAGGGTCTAAGAAGGTTGTCTGCTGCCTCTTTTACGGCACGTACTCATGAGGCCTAGCTGGCCATCAGGATGGGGACTATCCAGAGATGTCCACCCACATAGGACTACAGGCCTCCAGCAAGGCAAGCACTGCACTAAGGAAGGGCTCATGATGTGGAAGGCGTCATGAGGGAAAGCGCGGCCCAGCCTTAGCGTGTGCTGCCTGAGAAGCCGCTCCAGTTGGTGGCTAGGTTTACATTTACAGATAAGTGCGAGATTCCCCACTCGCGTACACAGGCTCATGCTACCTCCAGAGCACAGCCAACAGAGCACCCCCAGCAATGAGCGGTGGTACGGTCTAGCTGCCCCAATGACAAACCTGCCATGGGTAGGTACTCAGGGCACTCAGAACCATGCCGCTGCTCACTGCTCTTGTGCTGCCGCAGCTCTGCTACTGTGTTTAGTGCACTAGCTCGAGGAGAGCCAGCGTGGGTATGTCTATGGAGCCGGGATCACCCCTCCTGCTCCAACGCCTGTGGGAAAATATACTCCTGTCGGAATCCAATGTATCTGCTTGGTCCTCTTCCTTCAAAGTCCATTGCTAAGGTGGCCCAAGGCTTCTGTTGGTTCTTTTTCTTTAAGCATTCAGGGAGCAAGAACATCTGAGAGGCTGCAAGAACCACCCAGCCACTTTGGAAGCTCACATGGTAATTTTCAAATGGGCCTAAGAGACTTAGACCTTGTCTACCCTGGCATATTTTTTGTCACCAAAAGCTGCCTTTTGTTATCTAAACAGTGAGGGCATACGCACTACGATGCAACTTTTGTCGGGGGAAAACACCCAGTTTTGGCAACAAAAAACTCCCCCTCACCCACCGCAAGAGACTTTTGTCTTTTCCCCTCCCTTTATTGTCGACAAAGAGCCAGTGTGGAGTTTGTGTTTGTTTTGTCTAGAGAATTGGCTTCTGCCACTATCCCACCATGCCTGCCCTGACGGCTGTGCTCAGTGTTTTGTGATCTCTGCTGCCCTGCAGGCATGTGCCCCTCCCCTTTCAAAGCTCTGTGAAGTGTCTGACAGCTGAGTGAGCTGCTCCATTGGGGGAACAAACAAAAAACAAATAATTGGACAGCTCCTATTCTGCCTGTTAGAAACACAGCGGCAAGCAGGCTGCTGCTGCAGGAAGAGGGCTGGAAAAACTGCTGTGTTGCTTTGACATTCCTCAGTACGGATTGCTCACAGAGCTACTCATGATGCTGCTCCCAGCAGCTGAGGAGGCTGTGGGAGAACTCTGAGAGAATCCCAAGAAGCACAGGCATCCGCTCTGCCTTCCCACAACACAGCACTGTGTGGTGCTTACCCCCCATTGTTTCACTCTGTTGGTCCACTGAGGAGCTAGCAATGTGGCCATGAAACACTGGGAGGCAGAAAAACTGGTTTGACCGGTTTTCACTTTTAGTAACTTTTGCATGGCGATAGCACTTTTGTTGCCAAACCTTCCCAGTGGAGAGACAGCCTAGGACACCAGCCCTCAACTCCCTTTGAATATCCCACCACCTGATTGCTCACAGCACTGTTCCCAGTTGTCCACTCTCAGCAATAATGAGCATTCTGGTTGTTTTCTTATGGCTGAATTGGCACAGACTTACGATGCCCGAGGGCTCGGCCTACAGCATTCTGCCCTCCCCTTCGTGGGACAGTGTCAGTCCTGCTCCAGCCCTGTTGCCCTACAGATCTGCTGCAGCATCTGACTCAGTATATTTAACGCTGCCAAAGGCTTGGCTCACGGCCCTGAGGAGCCTCCTTCTGTCTCCAGGCAACAGAGTGTAAACTTTTCAGAGCAGACGTGTCTCTCCCCTCCTTCACAGTGCAGGGGCATGACCAGACTTTGCAGTAACAGCACAGGAAAAGAGGGGAGTGGGGGAAAAGAAGGAGAGGGCTAGTCATAAACTGAGGAGAAATATTTGCAGCTCACGGGGGGGTTGATTTTCATTGCTGCCGTAGGCTTAAAGTGTTCTTTCTTTACCCAAACCAGCAGCAAGGGAGTGGTTGTTCGTTTTACCACAGCATTTGCCCCTCCCCCCATAGTCCTTGGGATTTTGTACCTGCTCCGTGCAGCGAAGGTGGGCAGCTGCTTCCCAGCTTCTCTTAGCACTTGGCAGGTTTGCTTGGATTGAACATTTTAAAATTGAATAATAAAATGATAAATATGAAAATTGGAAGGGCGTCCTTTGAGTCTCTACATTGACGCAAGAGATTTGTTCTGGTCTAGAATGATGCTGCTGTTTCAAAGCGTTAATAGATTTGGAGGTGGGACTGAGCTGGAAATACAGTAGGCCAGATTGTGCTTTGGGTAACATGAGGATGAAGGCCAGGGTTAGGGGCAGCTGATCCATGCAACCGTGGGGCATTGGGCTAGATGTGCAGTAAGGTATTCCAGAGTTTAACAAATGGAGGAGTGGGCGCACCACAGTCGCTCCTCACCAGGGGTGCCATTTTATCTGGGGCTGGCCTCGATGGACTCTATCTGCACTAATGGATTTACCTCATTGTGCCTACAGCAGAATTTGGTCCTCTCACTGCAAGTATTTCCAAAGTGCCAACAGCCATGTTGACAATAGCCAGGTTCTGATGATGTGCCTGGAGAAACAGAGCCCATCACAGCCCAATCTTGGACATGTTCATCGTGCCAACACCCCTTTCAGGTTAAACAGTCGAACTGCAGAGTTACAAGTGCCAGAGTGACAGAGTACCCAGCCAACCAGACCCCTCATTTGGAACTGGAAGCACGCAACCAGGAAGCTGAGACAAAAAGACGATGATGGTGTTGTGCCATGTGAAATAGAAATTGCTTAAAAATAAAGGGAGAGTTGCGATTTTCTCCTGAATACTAAAGTGTCAAGGCTGTGGTAAGTCACGTTTCAGTTGCAAACTTTTGAAAGACCAACTGCAACGTCTTGTTCAGAGTTACAAACAATCCCCAGTCCTGAGGGTCCGTAACGATGAGGTTCTACTGCAGGTCAAGCGGGGCAGCCTGAATGTACTAGATCTACATTGTTCCGCCAGGTCAGAGGGCAGCGAAAGAGCCACTGTTCTGTGAGGCATCATGGGAGCCTTAAACCACAGTCCGATACCACAAACCGCCAATGGCACCGCTGCTGGCTTCCACGGCATTACGCAAGGGCTAACCTGGGCCCCCTGCTGGGATTCACTCGTGTTGTTTACACAATACTTAGTTGCTTACGGCACTCTGCACACAACCCCGTGAACGCAGCCTGCGCTGACCCCACCTGCCATCCCTCGGGGGGGAGGGGAGGGGAGGCAGCTGGAACTGAAGTGGCACAAAATCACCAGGGTCTGAGAACAGCCCAGCCATTCTGCCCCTGCTACTCCCCCTCCCCCCCAATGTCTCTTGAAAGAAGGACATTGCTGCTTTGAGACACTTACTGAGGGTGTCTTGTAGGCCTCTGGGGGAAGGGGGGGTGCATGGCTGCTTTGCAACCTTTCTGTACCAGGTGTGAATGAGACCCAAGGTCGTAGGTTCTGCCCCTACCTCTGGACATGCTCGGAGAAAGGAAGTCATCTCGTTTTGAAAGTGCCCAGCCCACGCAAAGTTCTAATTGCTTCTGTACTGCAGGCTTCCTGGTTTGGATCATCCCTGCCAACAGCTCCCACTAAAAACTCCCCTCTTCCAATGAGCTAACACCAGGATGGCCACCACCAACTGGAGCAGGACTGAAGCCCTCTCTAGCATTTGGAGTATCACTCTAGAGAGCCTATTTCAAGGACACTGCCACCCCATTCTGAATCCTGCAAGTCTTTACCCCAACAGCAGTTCCATGGATGCCAACGGGAGTGTCCTGACCATGAGGGATGTCCAGCAGCCTGGGGACTAAGGGGTTAACTGTATCTAGCCAGGTAGCAGTTAGTCAATAGAAATGCAGGTAGGAATTTCAAACTTGGACAAAGACATTTTTTCCCGCCTTTGTCCCTGGGCAGTTGAGTCTCCAGATACTGAGGGGGACAGACAGCATGTCTCTCTCCAAGAAAAGACTCTTCACCATCTGTAAGTAGGGCAAAGTCTAGAAAAATCTATTAGGTTTTATTGTTTTATGGTTTGGGAATGGGAATCTGATGTCTGTGCATTTAGAAATGGGGTTTCCTCTCTTTTGTAACTAAGTTTTGTTCCCCATGGGAAAATTCCCCACGAGTGTATTAATTGGTGGCTCTTATCATCTAGCCAATCCAACTATGCCTGTAACAGGAGTATTGTGGTGATAATAAAAGTTCTTTCTTTTTTATTAACCTGGTATTGGTTCATTTTTGTGTCCTGGTTTTACTTTAGGGCTGAGATTTCCAAAGTAATCTCTTCCTGCGTTTCCTTACCATTACTTGGGTGGTGGCAGCGGATTTTTTATCCTCCAAATCTAGGTTTTTGGTATTTCGGGGGGAAGTTTTATACTAAAGCCTGGGGAAATAAGGTTTTGGGGTACTTTTGCGGGCCCCCACTTCTGCATTCATCATGCCAGAGTGGGGAATCAGCCTTGACAAGCAGCAGTGGCATTGACGCCAACGGGAGGTTTGCATGAAGCAAGGCCCTCAGCATCCAGTCCCAGGCACCTTCTCCTGAGACCAGTTACTTTTCGCCTGCCATACCAGGCTTCCCGCAGAGCCGCTGGCACCGGGAAGGATTGAAAATGGTCTCGTTTCCTCCCTCGCTGCTTTTTGCTAACTCTGACATCTGAGAAGACCACAATGAACAACCCTTGTGTGCTGCTGCAGCCACGGAACCATGGGACGTGGCTGGTAGACAGTAGACACTAACTTATTCCCCAGGAAGATGGACAACTGGTCTTGCAGTTGTGGTGCATCACCGAAAACAGAGCTGGAAAAAAATTGAGGCTTTTTAAAAAACTGTCCCTATTATAAAGAAAGTTAATTAGCACTTTTGGGGAGGTTACACAACAGCGTTGAGAGCTTCCTCTCCC
>JANRFK010004440.1:42664673-42719800 GCA_030068395.1 Apalone spinifera | reverse complement strand
CCCCCCCCCCCCCCCGTCATATCACAACCCAATGACCCTATCACCTCTCACGACCGCTAACATCTCAGGGCATCGCTCCCTATGGCTGAAGGCTTGCCTGGGACACTGCCTTGCCGCCTGTACAGCAAGAGATGCACCTGGAGATGTGACCCTCTCCATGGAGGGCCCTTGGCTCTGGAATCTGTGATCTCAGTGGACTGATACAGCCACACCATGTTGACCTTTCAGCCTGACTCCTTGCTCTGGCTCTTGAGGAAGGCTGAGGAGTTACAGTCCAGCACCGTGACCTTTGTTTATTTGGAGGGTGGGGGCGGAGGGACAGAAGGAAGCCTTGCTCTACTGCTATTTACTGAGACTCTAACCCACCGGGGCTCTGAGAGGGGCTCCTCTCCCTCTATGTCAGCAGGTGGCCACTCGGCCCTGCTACAGTTACACATGCAACCTGGATGCCCACTGTAGTGTAACCGCCTCTGGGCGGATTTGAACCGGGGACCTCTGGAGACAGTACCACTTGAGCTATAAAACCATCTGGCGCTCAGCTCAAGCTGCAGAGCTCCCCTGTTCTTCTCTCTCGATGTAACTGGTCTAAGTGCCACTCCATGGGACAGGGACCCACGCTAGGTGTGTGGGTTACAGTAGCATGAACAGGGCCTAGAACACGTTCACAGATGAGAATCAGGGCACGCCTTCTGATCCAGGTTGCCCATGCAAATCCCAGCTGCCTGCCCAGGCTTTTGGCTGCCCATCCAAAGGGTGTGCCAAGTAGATGGTGTCCGATGGCACTAACTGTCCCTGGGGAGCTAGAGTGGCTGCTGATTCGTCTCAGGAGGTGTTTGGGATTCAGCGGGAGCTCACAGAGGTGGTAGTGTCACCGGATCCTCTCTCTGGCCTGCTTTTCTCGGGACATCTCTCAGGATCAGGCTGACAAAACCCCAGAGTCCCAGCAAATAGTGGGGCGGGGGTGGGGGGAGGGTGAAACAGCCATCAGGGTGAAACTTCTTCAGTCTCCGGTCTGTTCTTCCCCTCTGGCTGTTCTTTGTGTGATTCCTCTCCCCCCTCCGCCAGTCCCAAGTCTCTTCCTAACAGGACCCCCAAAGGGAGTGATGGGTAGAACTGCTCATCCCCTCACTATGTCATCTGCCAATTAAATCCATCTCCATAGGGCCAAGGGTAGAGGTAGCTTCATTCACACATTGTCTTCACCTCACATAGTCATTGACGAGGCTTCTATGGACTAATCTAGCTGGTCTGGTTTTCCTGCACTTACATTCCTCAGTATAAACAACTTGACCCATTTTTCATTGTCTCCGTAATATGCTAGGAACTTTCAGGTGCTCTTTTATGATGGAGCTTGGATGACCACTTAGGTCCAACCATCCCAATGAGCCCCACCAGGGTCCTTCTCTCCTGGACAGCAGTGGTACCATTCTCATTGGTGTGAGCAGGATCACGCAAAGAGGAACAGCCCAGCCTCTAGCCAGCAGTTCCCAACCTTTCCCAGATGGGGATCCATTCTGACAGTTCAGGAAGACTTGGTGACCCAAGGCAATTCAAAAACAGGGGAAGGAGAGGGGGCAGAGCCACCTGGGGAGACACTTGGTGACCCTTTTGAAATGTAATAGCGACCCATATTTGGGTCCCGACCCATAGGTTGGGACACCTTGCTCTAGACATCAGTCCCATCCTGTTCAACAGTCCTATTCACTGCACAACTTATGCTTGGTCTAGTACACAGCCACGACTCATTTTGTAGCAAAATTGTGTCTTCTGCGGAAACAGACCTGGGACATTACCTGATCTATTTCTGTTTAATCAAATGAAAGCGTTGGGAAGTCAGGTTTCCTAGGGTAGCTCCGGATGAGTTCAGGGTCGGTTAGAAAGCCAGGTACCGCTTTCTGTTTCATTACAGAAATTGCAAGGTGTGCACTGCTTTGCCTTTGGGGATTTGAACCCCCTATCTGGGAGAATGTATACAGGAGAATTGCTTGGCCATACGTACGAATATTACCCGACGAGTTGCTAACAGAGCAGACGCTCACCGGTGTCAGTGAAGAATCTAAGATCACCAGAATGGGAATCATGTTGATGGGGAGGTAGGAGAGACCAAAAACAAAAAACAAAAACCAGACCACAAATCTAAATTGAATGGACTCTCTCTTCAGCATAGGTAGAGGGGGAAGAGTAGAGAGCATATAAATAGAAAAATGGGCAGTGAAGTATAAATGAATGATGGAATTTTCTCAAGTCCCAAACTCTTTATAATATTAACTTTCATTTTCACCTCCCAACATTCACTCCTGTAAAAGACCCTCCTCCTTTATCTGCTGTATAATGTCTCTTTGTAATTTCCCGATCGGTGCAAAATGAGCTTTGATGTTTGGGTAAAACCAGAAAGGCTCTAAACTTATGGATTAGCCAAGACCTCTGGTTTTTAGAAATGGTTTAGAGTTGTCAATGTGTGCCCATTTTTTCTGCAGATGAGTCCAAGAAGGGCTCACTACCATCTGAAAAGAACAAGATGGGTTTGTCCCATCTTAGCGGGGCCATTTCAGTTCATCGTGAAATGAGCCTTCTGAAAAATGTAACAATCTAGACACATCCCTTGGGTAATACTGCCCCAAAGAGGTTTGCTCCAACGTGGGATTTCCAAACACTATTCGCATACAGCACTTTCGATTATTAGTATATTACAGGAGCGATTAAATGCTGCAGCTTGGAGCTGGGCAGATATGCAGTAAGAGTCAGTTGTTCCAGGAGCATTTATGACTTTGGGTGCCTATGCACCTGCATTGCAGAAGCAGGTCCTCGGTTATAAGTGAATCTTGATATGACCGTGATGCCACTTGTAATATTTAAAATATTATAGAGCTGGGATCTGCCCGAAGGTCTCCATTACCAGGCTGCATTATCAGGGCTTTGCAAGGCCCCTGCCTGAAGGCTCAGCCCTGGAAGATGTTCTATATGCTTTGTAGGACTGTGTCCAAAACATGTTCTGGGCTGACTCTGGCTACACAAGAACCTTGCCCAGGATTATTTCTGTTTATTATTAATTTGAGGAAAATGCAAAGTAAATAGTTCTCCAGTGTTTAGCTAAAGAAAGACAAAAAAATGGAGTTTTTAAAACTGATTTGTATTGGGGAAGGGGCATGTGGGCAGGGTTAAGACTGTTTTTGTCAATTTTAAGCAGCTGCAAGGAAAAACTGGACTCCTGCAAGCTGTTAGACTGTGGAAATGGCTAATCATTGCCGGCCTCTAAAGAAAAAACCAGTAGGAACATTTAACTTTTAAATCTCACTACTGCACAGGTAAGGACAGAAAAACATAACAGCAGCCAAATTGGGTCAGACCAAAGGCCCATCTCTAGTCCAGTATCCTGTCTTCCGACAGTGGCCAGTACCAGGCACCTCAGATGGAATGAACAGAACAGCTAATCATCAAGCAATTCATCTCCTGTAGCCCATTCCCAGCTTCTGACAAACAGAGGCTAGGGACACCATTCCTACCCATCCTGGCTAATGATCATTGATGGATCTAACCTCCATGAATTTATCTAGCTCTTTTTTTAACCCTGTTAAAGTCCTGGTCTTTACAACACCCTCTGGCAAGGAATTCCACAGGTTGACTGTGGGCTGGGTGAAGAAATACTTCCTTTTGTTTGTTTGAAACCTGCTGCCTATTAATTTCATTTGGTGACCCCCTAGTTCTTGTGTTATGGGAACAAGTAAATAACTTTTTCTTATTCACTGTCTCCACACCACTCATGATTTTATAGATCTCTATCGTATCCTCCACTTGGTCTCCTCTTTTCTTATCTGAAAAGTCCCAATCTTTTTAATCTCTCTTCGTATGGCAGCTGTTCCAAAGGCCTAATCATTTTTGTAGCCTCTCTCTGAACCTTTGTGGTAACGATGTTTGGGCAGAGTTATATCTGGCATATCAAGAGAGTGTAAAAAAAATGACTCAGTACATGGCTATGTCATGGACAATCAGAGGGGTGGCCAGGAGGGCGATTTGGCCTGGGCCTCAAGCCCAAAGGGGGGTTTAAATTTAGACACTTGTTAATTTCTTGGCATTTTACATGTTTCACAACTTGTTTTTATGCGCTTCCCTATTGGACCAAAATGTGACTCAGTGTGGCCCCAGCCCCGCCCAGTGTGGGCAGTCTTGAGAAGGCAATGCCTTCCCTTCCCTGCATTACCCACCACTCATGCTAGCCAGCTCATCTCCTTACTCTCGTCTCCTCTTTATAGCATTTCTCAGCTTGCTCCTGCCTTAATGGGCTTATCTACTGCAGTCGTCGGTGGCCCCTGACAACAAAATCTGGTTCCTGCATGTGTCTACTTGGACTGTGATCACCCTGAAGAAAGGAGAAGGCAGCACCTCAATGAAAACCCAGTCAGTCTCTTCTGGTATTTGGCCCTCCCGTCACGACACTGTGCCTGCCCCTGGCCTTTCTTTCCTTCTCTAAACATTCTCCAATCACTTATGTCACCGGAATGGGGAAAGTACCTGGATTATCACGACTAAAATAACAGCTCAGGCCACCTGTGTGTATGGGGGAGGAGGGGACTGAGCTTTTTCCTATGCATGCTGAAAACAGTTTGCAATGTTTTGAGGTGCTGGTTAGGATGGTTTGAAAACTCAGGGTTTTGTTTTGCATCCCTCCACCAGCTCCAGTCATTTCTTGCGCTTCGCTAAGGAGCGGTGAGCGGGTGCATCAGGATCTTGGCCAATGAGAACAGAACACAGCAGCATTTTTTGTACAGTGGGTGCTGGGGGTGTGATACCCATTTCAGCTTAGGTGTCGGCACTTTGTAAGGGCGTCGAGCACTGAAATACCAGGGACACAACACTCCACGTTGGTCCTGTAACTCCGAGCAGGTAAAACCCTACCCCCGCCATACCCCATGGTGAACGTTCACTGCAGTAAAACTGATGCCTCTCTGAATATGACCTGTTCTACTGAGCAACTTGAAATATGCAGGGCCATGCTTCACTGAGTATCAGTATCACATTCAACTGTCGCCTACCTGGCATATATTTAGTCTCCTGTAATTAAACTAAACAAACCCCTTTCCAGAGAGCTACATAAACCGAATCAATGAGTAATTCCCACAACCGTATGCCCAGCCCCAGATGGAGGTAGAGCTACTCTCTGGGCAATGAGGTATGAAACGGATAAAGACACAGCTGACGCATCGAGAGAAACTAAAGAGGAACGTAAAATCTCAGCCACCGGATTTGCAAGACCTTCCCTATTTCTAAAACCTAGTCAGTAAGAACACAGAGCTTATGGCTCAGCTGTGACCCCTGATCCAAGACTAGAGACCAGTACACTTTTTAGAAACCTCTGGTTAGAAGTAAAAATAAAACCACTGCTGGTAACATCTGCAGGTGACACACAGATTGGCAGAAGGGTAAATAACGAGGGCAGGGCAGTTCCACGGAACTCTCTGGACAGCTGTGTAAGCTGGGCCCTTCAATCAATGTTGGAATACACCCAAATCAAAAGTTACACATCTAGGAAGAAGGAAGGCAGGTCATCCCAAGGAAAGAGGGACCGTAGCTTCCAAAGTGATAATGAAAAGCGTTGAGCAGACACACAACCAAATATGAGCTCTTAGGGCGAAGCTGTGGCACAAAGAGCTAAAGAAATCCTTGCATGTATACACACAGAGTAGTGCCAGGTGGATGGAAGTGACTTCAACGCTGTATGTGGCACCCACATGATGGATACGAGAATCCTGCTGCATCCAGTTCCACTGGCCACATTCTAAGAAGCATGCTGCTGAATTGGAGAGGATGCAGTAGTGAACCTCACAAATACAAGGACTGGGAAAAATACTTTCCAGGTACTAAAAGGCTCTTTACTGTGGCTAAGAAAAATGCAACAAGAACCAATGGGTGGATGGGTGAAGCCAGCAGTTTTATCTTAGAAATCAGGCACCCGTTTTTAATGGGGATGGTGATTAATCACTGGATTTCCCGTCCCTTGAAATCTTCCTGGCTGCCTTTCATGTTGTTGGCCTCAGATTATCTAGTCTGATCTCCTGTATGAGAGAGGATATTAAATTATATCCAGTTACCACTATAGTCAGCCAATAACTTTGGCTGGGCTATGTCTTCACTTGAGGGAAGATTGATGCTTCTGTGATCGATCTTCCAGAGTTTGATTTAACAGGTCTAGTTAAGACCTGCTCAGTAGAACTCAGAGTCCACTCCCATCTGCGGCTAATCCTCCTGCTCCTGTGAGGTGTAAGGAAAGCAGACAGAAGCATTTGCTTCCATCAGCCTCCCACTGTGGGGATGGCAGGGAAACTCAAATTAAGGTACATCAACTCTCCCTATGTAATTAACGTAGCTGTAGTTGCGTATCTTAATTTGACCTTCCCTTTTAGTGTAGACCTGGCCTAATGGTCCTTTCTGGCCTTGAGCTTTGTCTGTTGTGTAACATAATATGACACCAATACCCTTGATCTTCCCCTCCTGCTCGTTATGGGTTAGTGTCAGCAGGCTGTCTTACTCACGGTGAGCTGTCCCATATGTCGTAAACAGCCACACAGAAGTCAACTGCAGAGAAAGTGCCCACACAATTTGAGCGAGGGGAGCTGAGTCGGGGCCTACACAACCAGAGTCTGGTGGGATTTGCCTCTTCCTGACAGAAGGAGCCATTCCACATGACCACAGGATGAACCAATAGCTGCACTGACCCGGCGATACAGCAGGAGCAGCATGTCAACAAACCACGCTGGGATGTACTCAGCACTCTCTTGAACCCACCAGAGATGTTATCTGAATGGGAAGATGATTGGAAATCGTCTGTGGCAGCTGCTCAGCATGCTCCACGCGGCAAATTCTAACACCCTCACTCAACAAGAATGTATTTGGAACAAAAGGGGCATCCACCTACCACGCGTGCCTTTGACACCGTTTCAAAAAGAATAATTCACCCCAACCAAAATGGGTAGGTGGAGCCAGCCCAGCCAAAGTCTGTTTTCAGAAGGCAGTTCCCTCTAGACTACAGCCTTCTCCAAATGTTAGCTGGGTTCTGAATGTTACCAGTCCTGCACTATTTCTGAATGAGGGCAGAGACTGGGTCCCAAGCTGAGACCCATCACAGAAGAGGCTCTAGCAATGGTGTATAACCCCCTCCCCGTGCAGGAAGCCAGCGTCTTTACCTGAGTCTTCCCACATGGCAACACGACATGTGGCCATTGGCTCACAGGGCTATCCAGATTTTCTCTATTTTTTCTCTTTATCGACAAACTTTGCTCCCATTTGTCAGCATCCCTGGATTTCGTTCCTGGATGAAAACATCTATGCATTACGCGGCCCCTTTCCTCTTGCTGTTTGTGCTGATGAACGAAGGGTAAAGCTTAAGGAGAGCTGCAGAGCACAGCTCAGAGTTAAACCATGACAAAACAATGTGGGTAGCTGGCAGGTGAGAGGTAGCAGTCTCCATTTCTGCCCAGAGGGGCAGGCTGGGGGAAGGTTTCATACAACTGCATTGCCTTGAGTTTGCATCTCCCAGGCAATGTTGTTGACACAAAGGCTACATCAAAGAATGGGCCAAAGCTCTTGAGCTGGTCTCAGATTGCAAAAGCCTTTGGGGGCTGCCATTTTGTGCACACAGAAGATAAACAGATCCCTGCGATATGCACTCCCTGTCTGGACAGAGATTATCCAGCACCCAAGCTCTTGGCAAACTGAAACAAGGAGGGGGAGCAGCTTGCGAACTGTCCATGTCCAGCACAATTTGCCTCTCTCAGCTTCCAGGGCCTTCTGAAGCAAGCTCCACACAGACTTTTCCTATCCATTCACTTGGGAATGTGCCCAAGATCCCCCAGAGTGTCAGGATCCCAGAAAGGACACTCAGGGCCAAGGTCACCTGAGGAGCAAACCTGATGCTGGGGGTTGCAGAGGAGTTCGTAGTCAGGTCCCGGACGAGGTTGATACCAAGCACCAGGGGCCAAGTTGGGAGGCCAAGTCCAAATCAAGCCAAAGTCAGACTAGGAAATTCAAGAGCAAGGAGCAGGACTGTTCATGGCAGCTACAAAAGATCCACACTGTTATCTGGACACTTCCTGGAATGCCCCTTGGATTCATGTAGGGCAAGGAGCCAATCAGGAGCCACAGAGCTGCTGTCTGTCAAACTCTTGAGGCGGAACTTCCCATGGTCTGTGTCCATAGGAAGTGGAGCACAAGTTGGTTACGAGTTCTGCTGGGTGGCATCCTGGAGGGGCCAGCTGCTTGGTAGCTCTACAGACCTGTGTCTTAAACCTGTAGGGGCCTCACACAGAGCTACAAACAGGGACTAGTTATTACCCCACCATACGGCCCATCCAGCACGTAGGTTCCAACAGAGCAGTGCCCATCCAGGGATGCGAGTTGGGGCCGGTGGCTGATGGTACAGGGTTTGGGGTTTTTTAAACGTTTCGATTGCTGCTTGTCCACTCTTCCTGTTCTTGGGGCTTGCAGCTGCGACCGACTTAAATGGCATGAGGCTGGTACCGCTGAGGAGCTGGCCTTACAATGTTAATTTTGGAAGATGGTGACATTCTATTGGTGATCGGAGCCTGAAGAGATCTTCCTTCCATTCTCTGGAACTGGAAATTTAAGAAGTGATATGGAGGATCAGCTCTCACCAAAATACAAATTGGAGATGGGCCCAAAAGAAAGGCCTCTCTCCTAAGCACCCAAAGTTGGAAAAACTTGGAATCCATCAGTAATGGACCAAACCAACATGGCTGCCATATGAGGAGAGATTAATAAAACTGGGACTTTTCAGCTTGGAAAAGAGATGACTAAGGGGGAATATGATAGAGGTCTATAAAATCATGGCTGATGTGGAGAAAGCACATAAGGAAAAGCTATTTGCTTCTTCCCATAACACAAGAACTGGGGAGTTATTGAATGAAATTAATAGGTAGCTGGTGTAAAACAACCATAAGGAAATATTTCTTCACATCATGCACAGTCAATCTGTGGAACTCCTTGCTAGAGGATGTTGAGAAGACCAGAACTTGAAGAGGGTTCCAAAAAAAAGAGCTAGATAGATTCATGAAGGTTAGGTCCATCGATATTTATTAGCCAGGATGGGTAGGAATGGTGTCCCTATCTGGTATGGGTGATGGGAGGGATCATTTGATAATTACCTGTTCTGTTCATTCTCTCTGGGGCACTTGCACTGGCCACTGTCAGAAGACAGGACACTGGGCTAGATGGATCTTTCGTCTGACTCAGGATGGCCATTCTCACCTTCTTAGATATTCACTTTAACATCTCCCAAAACAATGAGTAAGTCTATATGTGAACTTCGTGGCTTGGGCTCATTGCTGATTGAATCCCAAATCAACATACCCGATGGAATTAGTCATGACATTTCATCTCAGCTGGAGATTCCCTGACATCTTTTGCCTGGCTCGGCTGTTAATGTGGATCTGAAAAACCCGAGTTACCAATGAAGGGTTTTGCGTTTGTTATCCTACAAACACCAAACTGCAGTTTGTTTTATTAATCTCATCAAATATTTTGGCGTTGTTTGTTTTAACTACAGATAAAAACACACAATGAAGGAAAGGTCACAAAAGCAGAATTTTCCTACTGCAGTTAACATAGATGTTGACTATTGGAGATGATCATCACATTTGCTAAGAACTTCTTAATAATAAAAGCACAGCATCCTGAACCCCCCACGAGACTTAAATGGAAGAAACAGTCATTGGTCATTTAGAAACCTCAACATGCTCTTTGAAAATATCACCATAAACACCTCTCTGGATGGACCTTTGATGGACAAGTTGACCTGATTCTGTTTATATTTTTGTAGAATTATTAGAAACCCTCAGAACCATCCAGATAAAAAAGGTCTAACTATGCTTATACCACCTGATTAGTGGCAGTTGTTTAGCACCACATAGCAACACAACAGCTGCATCTAGACTGGTGCGATCTTGTGCCAGAGCTATGCAAATGAGGCTCAGCATTGGAATATCTCTGAGCCTCATTTGCATAGCTAATCAGACGCCATTTTCGCGGAAGAGGCTCTTGCGCAAGACGGGGCTGTCTACACTGCCCCTTTTTGCGCAAGAAAAACCCTTTTGCGCAAAGCCATTATGCCTGAAAATAATCAGCATAACAGCTTTGCGCAAAAGGGTTTTTCTTGCACAAGAAGGGCAGTGTAGACAGCCCCGTCTTGCGCAAGAGCCTCTTCTGCAAAAATTGCGGCTGATTAGCTATGCAAATGAGGCTCAGAGATATTCCAATGCTGAGGCTCATTTGTATAGCTCTGGCGCAAGATCGCGCCAGTCTAGACGCAGCCAACAGGTTAGGGTAAGAAGTAAAAAAGAAAATCAAAATGAAGCCACACTGAAAACACATGTATATAAAATATTAAATACGAATAAGCATTTACATTAATGAACGGTTAAAGAGAGAAGAAAACCAAAAAAACCATAAAGTTTCCAACAGAAATTTAACTCAGCCATGTTGTTCTTGTGTGTATTGTAGTTATATATTTTATGAAAACTGATACACCTATACACTGAACAAAAAACCACCACCACCACAGATATTGATAAAAGCATACAACTATGCAACTGACTTGAAAGCTTGACTCCTGCATTTCTTAACTCCTTTTGAAACTTTAGGCATATATAGGTTTTCAATTTAATTTCCTTTTAAAAGGAAAAAAGAAAAGAATTTACCTGGTGTACATAAAAATATACCCTTATATCATTAAATCAGTGCAAAGTCCTGTATGAACACTTCTAATCTGATTTAAAACGCTTATAGTACGTGTGCAGGTGCAAGCTACACAGAGTAAGATGGACCACAAAATATCTGCCAAGGCGTTATTTCTTAATGAGGACTATGTCTATTCCATGTTGCAAGTTTAACATGTTAGTTGATTTTTGCTCTTCAAAACATTTGGCTTGTACTGGATAAAAGTAATGGCTTTAAATTCTCCCCTCAGTGAAAATTAGAGAGTTTTCCCCTTCAATTTTTCTGAAAGATTCACTTTCACATAGTCAACTTTAGACTTGAAAGGTCAAACCTTCAGAAAATGAAGGGGTTGTGGACTTTATGAGGTTACCATGGAAACTGTTGTACAACTTTAGGCCCCAAATCTGACCACATAAGTCAGGAGTCAGCTTACAAATGTTGTCCTCTGGGGACAGCTAATGCATTTTCTATCTAGAAACACACCATGAAACCTGGGCTCTGGCCTCTTCTAGAAATGGTTTAACAACAGCTGATTCTGCTTCAGTGACACAGCCTTTGATCCACCTGGCCCTCAAAAAGCTTGGATGCCTTCAGGCCTAGGCAATTAGCGCAGAATCGAGCGGTTATTAGAGTCCCTGGGATAGATCCAGTTACAGCCGGGGCCTCAGGCAACAGAAAGCCCTTCTGTGGATCTGCCGTGAGACCGAGCACATCACGTGAAAAGGTTAACAGATCCATTTTCCTGACATGTATAAAACAACAAATGTATGAATGCAGAGGAAGCAGATATCCTTTGCAAGCTAGGCTCAGGGCGTGTGGTGTACTTCGGTGACTTCTAGTAAGGGAGTAAATGGGAATTCTTGTTTTTCTTCACTAGAGGTTAGGTTGTCCCTATCCTTACATGGAAATAAAGCCCCCTTGGCCTGGATCCACAAAGGTACTTAGACACCTAACCCTAGATTTAGGTGCTTAAGAGCCATTTTGAGGCCTCACTGCCATCCACAAAACCCCTGCACAAGTGCCGCCTAATCCTATAGGTGCGTAAACTAACTAAATTTCCCCTGCAGAAGCTCCCCGGGTACTTTCATTTCTCCCTCTGGGGGTGTACGCTGTAGCTCCATTCCTGGTTTCCAGACAGATATGCCCCAGCATGGTCCACAAAGCAAGGGAAGATAGGTCTCACCTGTGGTGTCCAATCTAGTCAGCATGCTCAGAGGTCACCTGCTGCTCTGGTACTCACCTGAGGCAGGGGACAGTGGGGAGATCCCAGGACCAAGTCCCCCTTCAGCTGAAGAGGAGAAGAAAGGACGAGTCTGGTGTGAGAGTCCGCTCCCTCTTCTGCTTGTTCCTCTTCCACTAAATGACTGGGGCAGAAACAGAGGGAGAAGCATCCATCCAGCACTCACCCAAGCATTGCCTCTTCCCCGTTCAAATCCCTTCTCCTCCTAGGGCACGGGGGGAGCTGGAGCCAGGATGCCGCTGGCGCGCGTGATACAAAACCCCATTGCTTCCGGGGTCAGCGCAATGTCCTGCCCCTTGAAAGGTCTGAGCCCACCCCTCTCCCCAGGGCAAAGCCTTAGCTTCAGCGTTGCTGCCTGAACAAGAAGTTGAGCACAGCAGATTCCCTCTGGGTCTGGGCTATGTCTCCCACAGGGCTAACCTGCCTGCTTGCCTATAGATAGAGGGTTGTATTATTTCCTTCTGGTTTAGCTTTGTTGTTGGTAAGCTTATATTGTCATTTTGGCTGTAACACAAGGGGGTCCAGGCCATACCCTGTACGTTGAGCTAAGGCAGAGGCACATGCCTGGGACCTTTCACCCAGATAGCAAAGTCAACGTGCATCTATTCTGGACCTTTGACCTAGATAATGCAACTTTCAGTGGCCCAGAAGCGTCCCAAGAATACCCTCAAACTTAGCAGGTCCATCATTGCTTAGACATATCCGAAACAACCGGTTCAGAATAGTCTGAGTAACAGGGTAGAACAGAAATAACAAACGTGAGAGACAACCACAGAAGGCCCATGGTAGGGAACTGATGTATACAATAATAAGGGGAGAGCAATGATAGGAAAAAAGACACTTCACCATCAGTAGGGTGAGGAAATACAAAGAAGGAGAAAAGGGAACATCCCCGACTGAATACGTGTCAAACATAACAGCATCAGCGTAACATAGAAAGTGGCATCCCAGCCTAGGGGCGGTAAGGGAAAGAGATGTCGTCTTTGGGAGGCGCCAGAATGAGGCCACGGGGGATGATGGGGAAGGGGCAGGTGATGAGGAAGATGATGGCTATCACCTTGGGTTTTTCTAGATGGACCGGTGTGAGTATATAGTGTGGAAAGAGACGTGTACATTCCCCATCTAGCTTATGAAGTTGGGGTGTTTGTGACTGTGCCAAATGTATTAATAAAAAATATTTGTAATTATACAGGAGTTCCTATAGCATGAATGTTGCAATTGTGAACATCAGGGTTCCCAGCCATAGAATCATCAGCTTCTCCCATTGGTCAATTTAGGCAGTTCCCCACCTACCATGCTGGCTCTTGTGGCTCACATGCTAAGGCTCCTGCCTCTCTCCATTCATTATCATTATAGGCACCTAACTCAGGCTCTGTGGATCCCGGCGTTGTTCCAGTGATTTTCTAGGCTCCCAAAAGCGAGGCCTTGTGATGCTCAGCGTTGTCACTTTGTGGTTCTGGGCCTTACCCTTTTGCTTGGCTGCAGGGGCGAGCGTGGGGTCACAACGCAGCACTCTAAGCAAGCGGCGTGGGAAAGGTTGAAGCCTGAGAGGTGCTCCGGCCTCATGCTTCAGTCAGAATAGCGAGGTGGGGTTTAGCTGGGATGAAGTAATTTACTCACTTCTCTTGAGCAACTGAGGAGCAGGGGTTGGAAGGGTGCCTGCGAGTCAGGTCTGCTGCCAGAGCAGCTCAGAGGAGCCTAGAAAGTTACGATCTAGCCTTACGCTATGAATGTACCCCGGGCAATGTTTAAGGCGGCTATTTTGCATTTTGGAAGTGGTGGCTTGCAAGCTTGGCCAGAATGAGGGTCTCCGATGGGCGTCCGATGGTCCATTGTCTCCCACATGCGGCATCTCTGCACAATGTGACGTGTCTAAAGTTGAACCGGGAGGTAGGTCTTTCACTTCTGAGGGTACGTTGCTCTCACAGACAAAAAAAACAAAGTATGTTTCACCAGGGAGGAGAGTGGAAAGATGTGTCTTCCTGGATGGCCTGTGGAAATGCATCTATATTCCCGGATGCTCTTACTCAACAAAATCCTTAGGTACATTCATAACTTTAAGCATGGGAGTAGTCACAAGTAGAGCTGGCAAGCGATTAAAAAAATAATCGCAATTAATCATGTGCGCCTCCCCTTTGAAATGCTGACGCCTCGTTTCAACAGGGCAGTGCTGCATGGAGTCCAGGATCAGTTAGAGTCTCCAGCTGACCCCTGGCTCCATGCAGCACTGCCCCTTTGAAGCACCAGGGCAGCGTTTCCAACGGGCAGCGCAACATGGAGTCCGGGATCAGCTGGAATGCCCCGCTGACCCAGGGTTCTGCCTTGCGCTGCCCCTTGGAAACGCTGCCCCGGTGCCTCAAAGGGGCAGCACATTAGAAGCCCGGGATCAACTGTGGACTGCCCAGCTGATTCTGGGCTCTGCACAGCAGTGGAACCCAGAATCAGCTGGGGAAATGTGGTGCGGAGCCCGGAATCAGCTGGGGAGTCCCCAGCCGACCCCGGGCTTCAGAGCTGCCCCTTTGAAACGCGCACGGAGGCAGTGTTTTAAAGGGGCAGCGGCAACACAGCAGTGGCACTTCAAAGGGGCAGCGCAGCATTAATGCCTGCGATTAACGCATTAAAAAATTTAACGCTTTAATCCTGGACTGTGTTTAATCACAGGCATTAATGCATGTCAATTGACAGCCCTAGTCAAAACCATTGCTTATTTGCTCAATGGCTAAACGGGACAGAAACAGGAAATGCTCATTCTGGAATAAAACTCAATGAAATTTCATATTGCACAACGCAGTCAATTTAGACGTATACATATTTGCCATGGATGTCTTGTTTAAAAAAGCAAAGAGACACCTTACGTGTTTGAATTGCAACATGATTCTAACAGTTTTCCATAGACTCAATCCACTACATCTTCGAAGGGCGTTCTCATATTTGTCCCTTGCCTGTTATGTAAAAGCTAAGCTCTGCTAAGTCTTGTGTTTTAGGGTCAAATCTCAAGTACTTCCTGGAACTTGGCTCCACAAAACCTAGGATCAGTAATGTAAGTAATTTTGCTCTTGCATTCATTATCAATTGAATTGTTACTTTCCAGATTCATGCATTTTAGTAAGCTTGACGCAAACTGCAAGATAGTTCTGACAAATGCACTCTTGATTCTAGATACCTGGGGTTGGAGTAGTCAAACAGCAGTTATTTTATGGCAATTCTAACTTTCCTAGGCCAATGTATCAAATCTTTAAACAAACAGATGGGTGGCACATGAGCAAATTAAAATCTTGAAATCTGAAAAAAATGGACTAGTTTTCTAATTCTGAAATAGTAATGGAAACATCTCCTTACTGTCTAATTTACTATATTATAGAGCAGATTGAAAAATAATACTATAAATGATGGTCCTAATTCATCTTTATAGTCTACTTTTTTCCAGTGTAGGATGAAAACTGAGCTATTGTTTTGCCAAGAAACCTGATCATGGGTCATGTGACAGAAAAGACCTGGAGCAGAATCAACCCATTTTAACATTTTAAAGTGCGGAGGTTAAACAACATTGATGGAAAACACACTGTCATTACATTCTGCAGTATATTTTTAAAAAGTGAAAATGGAATAACTTATTTTACAGAGAGGAAATTCTTTGAGAATTTAATTAGAGAAATATTTTAATGTCAAAGACTATAAAATATATATTGCAGTATGAACAGCCCTTTTGTTTTATAAAGACACAGTATTTCTCTGTTTATAAAACTTAAGTTAAGTTGCAACAGTGACTCACCATCTTATTTGCAAAGCTAGACATGTATATTTCCTGTTTGTGCCAAATAGGCAAGATACCAGCTGGCTTAGATTCCTAGTTAGAGGGGGAAAATGCTTAATTTGCAGAACTAATTAAACATGAAAGCCTCTAAAAAAGTGCCCTTCTTTAAAATTTCCTGATATCTATTCTTGTGCCCCGTTACACAATACTGCAACTGATTTTTAAATTATTATTACAAAGAGTTAATTCATCTAATATCCTGTATCTAAACCCAAGTGATTGTAAGTTACAAATACAGCCTGATAATGTATATTTGCTTATACTAATATCATCCTCCCATTTCTAAATCAAAAGCACGTCTAAGTAAAGGATTGATCTATTCATACGCCTTGTCAAACAGAAACATTTTGGAAGTTGCATGAAAAGCATCTATCATATGTATTGTATAGTAAAAAACCTGAGATGAAATTCTGCATTCACTGATGTCTCATACAATGCTGTTGATCAGTAAAACTGAATAGGGACTAAGTCAAGACAGAAGTTGGACGTGCTGTGCATCGTTAACCAAGACAATATTGGCTATTTGCATAATTAGCAAGCAAGGGAAACAGCTATGAATTGTATCTTGATTTTTCCTAACTCCCCTTCTCTCCCATGTGTAATCAGAATATAGAATCATAGGACACTAGAACTGGAAGGGACTTCAAGAGTTCATCGAGTCCAGTCCCCTGCACTCACAGTAGGAGCAAGCACCATCTAGATCATCCCTGACAAGTGTTTGTCTAACCTGCTCATAAATATCTCCAGTGATGGAGATCACACAACCTCTCTCTGCAACTTATTCCAGTGCTTAACCACCCTGACAGTTAGGAAGTTTTTCCTAATGACCTACCAAAACCTCCCTTGCTGCAGTTTAAGATTGTATTGTATTGCATTGCATTGCATTGCAGCGTAACATAGCCAAATGAAATGAATCCTCAATACAATACTTTATTTTATCTGGCTATACAACTTCAGTTAAAAGTAGTTTCCTCCACGAATCACTCTGTTATAAAAGCTATACAACTGAAGGATGGGGATGAACAAATGTTGGAATGTGCATGAGCAAATATGATCTGCCGAGGAATTGCAAAACTGACTTCATTCTTCCAAAATCTAGCATTGTGTGTAAGGAGAATACCCACAATGAGGCAGCTCCCATATATGCATGACCATTAGACTAGAATCGTGCTTCACACACTGCCATGAGATTCTCTTTTAATTTGATCAGAATGAGTCCAGACACCACCCATTGGTCTCAGCTGTACACAAAGGCTACTTCCTACCCAAGATTTCATGGAGGAGGATGCGAAGGGATTTGACCAGGCTAAGAGGGGGAGCATCAAAGGTGGAATTCAGCTCAAAAGAACAAAACGCTGTCAGTTCTACATGGAAAACTTAGATCAATTTTTTTAAAAGTCGGGTGTCCAAGTTAGAGCTGTTCCGCTGAAGGTTTAACGTTACAAAGCAGAACTTCCCGTGAGAAGCATTGCAAGAACAGTCTCTAGGTAAGAGGGAGGTTCTTTGGGAAGCTTTATCCCACATTGCGGTTTCAACATCGTGGGCCAGTCACTTTTGGCAAAGTAAACATGTTGGTCTGGGCTACCTGGGTGTTGCTCCATTGACTTTGATAGAGAGGTACCAATAGCCACTTACACTGGAATGCCTCGGTCTCAGTCATGATCAACAGTCTCAGTAGTTACATTACGATGGGGACCAAGGTTATTTTTGTCAGCCGTGCTAGTCCCATCATCTCACCACTCCTACTGTACAGCTGCACCAATCTGTCCCATTGGTTGATGCTTGCAAGGCTTTGCAGAGTGGCAACTTGAACAAGCATGGGACATGCTGAGCACTGGGGAGTAATAACTTTGAATGACTCGGGGGAGTCGTTATTTCAAAATAGCAGTGGCGGAATGTCCACACTACTGCTATTTCAAAATAACTATTTCAAAATTAGCGTTATTCCCCAAGGAAAGCAGGAGCACAGATTTCAAAATAACTGTCCTGTTGTTTGAAGTAACGGGATTGGTAGTGTGGACGCTCTGCTTATTAAATTTAAGGGGGATTATTTCAAAATAACACCCTAGCGTAGACCAGGGCTTAGAGACTAACTAAACTATAAAGAATCATGAGCTTTCGTGGGTAAAGCCCACTTCATCAGATGAACTGGAGTGGAAATAACAGAAACCAATATATATAACAGCAGCAGAAGTGCCTGTCAATTGTAGGACCTATGTTAATGAGGCTAATTAAGTGGGTTGGATGTGGTCCATTCATAGCTTTTGAAGTGGAAATACAGATGTTAAAGATGGTACCAATTAACATGGATCCTACAACTGACAATACTTCTGCTGAAACAAAAGACAGGACTACGCAGCACTTTAAAGACTAACCAGATGGTTTAATAGGTGATGAGCTTTCGTGGGCCAGACCCACTTCCTCAGATCAAATTGTGGAAGAAAATTGGCATGACCATATATACGAAAGGGATACAATATAAAAAAAAAGTGAACACACATAAAATTGACAAATCAGATTTTAGAACAGAGGGGCGGTGGGAGGGGGAGGTTAGTGTCTATGAGATAATGATATTAGGGGTGATAATTGGGGAAGCTATCTTTGTAATGGGTAAGATAATTAGCATCTTTGTTAAGGCCCATTCGTAAAGTGTCAAATTTAAGCATGAATGACAGTTCTGAGGCTTCCCTTTGTAGTCTGGTGTTAAAGTCTCTTTGAAGCATGAAGGATGCATGTAGTTATATATATCTTGGTTTCTGTTATTTCCACTCCAGCTCATCTGATAAAGTGGGTTTTACCCATGAAAGCGCATGATTCCATATACTTTTGATTAGTCTCTAAGGTACCACAGGACTATTTGTTTTTAAAATTACAGACTAATACAGCGACCCCTCTGAGATTTTTTCAACACAATGGGAACACACTTCCACAGTTCTGTTATAGCTAGAGCATAGGTTCTCACGCTGGGGGTCATGGGAGGGGGAAACAAAGCTGTGTCATGGGATTTTTGCCCCTCTTCCCATATTGCTAGGTTAGATCCCAACTAGATGGGAAGGGAGTTCAGGATGTGTGGGCATTTGTGTGGCAAAAGCTGAAAATTTCAAAATGGAGTTAAAGTAGTGCAGATTTGTTCCTTTATTCTAGAGATCTAAAATCCCATTTAATTAGTTAACCAGGTTACACTTTATGTTTAACTGGCTAGCCGATTGAACGGGTGGCACGCAGTGGGAGGGGATGCTCCAAGCACTGGGGTGGAGCCCCCCCCCACCCACCTCAGCCAGGCTGGAGCAGGGCTACTGCTCATGATGGGCCCTATGGGGTTGGACTAATTCCCTGCCCATGGTGGGGGGCTGCTCCAGCCCCCACCACTTTATCGGTTAATCTTTCACATCCCTACGTTCTGTATCTCAGCAAGGGGATCACTTGTCGATGTCTGAGCCATTTGCTCAGTCACACCATCTGCCGGACGCTACTTGCAAACCTGCTGCTGCCTTCTCACTCCAGAGTGAGGGAATCCAATTGCTTGTCATCTGAGGGGAAACAACCACGTGTAAGTAAATGCAAATCTGGTTCTCAGGGCGTGATCCCGGTTTCACACAATGGCTCCCAGGTGCCACTCTCTCCAACGAGTTGGCAGAACTTCGCTGCAGTGAGGCGAGGCGTTTAGAAGTACACTTGTGTGGTCCTGCAGAAGCACACCGTACGTGCAGCAAATGTACCCAGTTGCTCCCAGAGGCAGTGTACATCCACGCTTATGCCTGGGCTGGGTATCTGGAAGAGGATTGTGTTTGGGTTGGGTTTTTTCCTCCCTCCCTCTTCCCTTTAGATTGCCTTAACTTTCAAAGCAAATTGCCTCAGGGTGCTGTTCATCACAAAGTTGGGGGATTGTACTGTTAAACCACTGCATACATCTGGTTTGCGTTGCGTTCAAGAAATGGAGGATGTAACAACAGGTAATAGACTGTATCTGAAGATCCTGGGAAATGCTCAGCTTGCTATGGTACAGTATTTTGCACCACAATGCAGGACAAATATTTGTAAAGCACGGCATGATTTACAAGTTGTAGACTAAAAAGGGGTTGCCATGTTAATCTGTAACTTTAAAAACAATGAGTAGTCCTGTGGCACCTTAGGAAGACTAACATATAGATCATGAGCATCCGTGGGAAAAATCCACTTAATCAGATGAGCTGGAGAGAAATAACGGAAACCAAAATATATATAACAGCAAAAAAAAAAAAAACCCACACCTGTCAATTGTAGGACCAGTGCTAATGGGTCTAAGTGGGCTGGAAGTGTTCTATGCTTAGTATTGATGTAAAAAATGAGGTGTTAAAGGCAGGGGAGACTTGCTGTATAATGCAACATTCAGTTAATGTCTTTGTTCAAGCTCTGGGTAACAGTGTTAAATTTGTAGATGAATGCCAATTCTGCAGACTCTCTCTCTCTAATTGGCTGGTGAAATTCCTTTGTAGAAGAATGGCTATTTTCAAATCCATGATTGAGTGACCAGGTGGGCTAAAATGTTCCCCTACAGGTTTATGTGTGTTACCATTCCTGATGTCTGATTTGTATCCATTTATCTTTTGGCACAGACACTGTCCGGTTTGGCCAATACACACGGCAGAGGCCCATTGCTGGCTCTTGATGGAATGGATCACATTAGAGGATGTGCGGTTCTATAAGCCCCTGATGTTGTGGGTTACGTGGTTAGGTCCTGTGATGTTGTCGCTTGTATAGATGTGTGGACCGAGTCATCTGATTGTTCCTGAAGAATTCTCAGCTGGCAAAATTCAGCTGCTTACCAGACCCTTTGAATCACCAAGGAGTCTAAAATGCAATGGAGACAGGCTCCATAGTTTTAACATGTGACAAAGGTAGCCTAGGATAGGTGCTTTTTTGTATATAAGTAGATTTTATCCCCTAAATCATTATCCATCCCAGCTTCCGATTCCTTTATGGTGCCTGCTTCCATCTCTCTTGGTCAGCTGCCTGTGCTAGATATTGATATGTAGCACCTTCTTACTGACGCTTTACCAATGAAAGCAATGCCTAGTTACTTGCATCAAAGTGAAAGCTCAATAGCCTTCCCCTAGGGGAATCAATGTATGGTCAACTCTTTCAGGCAGAGATAATATCTGTCTCGGATACAGAATTACTGACATCTTTCTGGGTGTATTTGTGCTCTCCCATGGGTTTTATCAATCATCTGGCGATCTTCCACACCTCTTGATATCCCATGCTCAGTGTAAGGGGCTGCTTTCTGGTGATAGCTCAACAGCCATGGGAGAATGGAGAAGTCATCTGAGAGACCGACAAAACATAAATAGCTCTTCAAGAGCATCGTCTTGATCATAAGCTTTGCTTGTGCAAGTAAGGCCAGGTAAACACACGTATCTAGCAGTCTCGGGGGGTCACTGTGTTAGTCTGTAATTTTAAAAACAACTAGCCCTGTTGTATCATGAGCTTTCATGGGCACAACCCACTTCCTCAGATGAGCTGGACAGGGAACAGCTGTATTTATGGTTCCATCAGGGAATGTGTGACATATTTTTAGTCTCTGCTGGGACCGAAATCAATACCACACCTTTCAGAGCTGCTTTCTGGAGACAACGCTAACTTGGCATTTTCAGGACATAGTTAATGACCATCTGTCAATCTTATTTGTTTGAGTGTCCTTTCCCTCCACCCCTTGATGGCAGAATGTATGCTTTTTCTTTTGTGGAATGTATGCTCTTTAGGGCAGAGACTATGAGGCTGAAAAGCATGTGTAGCCCGGGAAGTATCTATAGTGAAATTGAGGTGGGGAAGGCTCGCCAATCTGATCAGAGATTCTAAATTCGTCCTCCCTATCCCAGGTTACAAACTGGTGGAACGGCACGGTTCCACCTCAGGAGGGACTACAGGTCCAGAACAACAGTCACACTTGCAATCAGCATATGCAATTAAAACAAGTTTTATTATTACAGGGATTACGGTGGCAAACACAACAAAGAATATAGCACTGAGTATACAGATTAACTGAATCTCCTCTGTGGATAACATTAACAAAATCTCTATTATAAACTGGACTTATCTAAGTATACAGAATTAATTACCTAATAGAATTTCATGCTCAGAGCATCTTCTTCCCAAAGGCCAAGTGTGGGAGGACCAGCTTCCCTCCGCCTGAGGCACCTTGGTGCATGTGGAGTATGAAATACATAGAAGCAAGACTTAGAATAAATGAAGCAAGACAGAAATATAAAGATTGAAAAGAGAATAGAACTTATTTTCTGACCTCGAAAGCAAACAGCTTTAGCAGCAACAGCCGCAGTAGCCCTGACTTCCTTAATTTCTAGACCTTTGTCCCTTTTCTGACGCCAGGATGTCCAACCTCCTAACCAAAGTTGGACCTGGCACCCTGAGATTTGGGTGGGTACCTGCAGCTGGTTGGGAGAGATAACGGGGTGTCTATGAATATGCATAAGAGAACCACTTGACATCTTCTTGGACCGATTCCCAGAACAAAGAAAAGGTGGGAAATCTTGCGGTTAGGTACCAGGAAATCTGATCTCTTAAGTTTTGCTGGAATCTGCAGATTTGATCTTATCTCTACTCATGCAATATTAAGTAATGGTCCATCTGTGTCCAAAACCCAGCTGTAAGTTTTACCACAAAAGTCTTTCATCATCCTTACACAATACGTATCTCAAAAATAACAAGGGAAAAAAAAAGATATTAACCCTATACTTTATCACAATACTATTGCTAAAGCTAATTCATACAAGATAACTTAAGTCCTGTAGGCCTTGCATTACTGGCATGCTATTACAATATTTCAAGAAAGGGATAGGATAAGGAAGATATATCTTAGCAGGCTATCCATGTGCCATATGATGGGCAAGAATAATGCTAGAAAATAAGAACTTTGCCTGGGGTTTTCAATGGGGCATAAGGTCTATGTGCCTAGTTCACTTGGGCATTTTTGGAAATTCTAGCTTTCACCAAAAATCAGTTTCCAGTTAATTACAAACTTAAATTTGGACGTATCAATTTGAAAAGGTCTCTGGTTCAACTAACTGGAAACATTTTGAAATCTTATCTCATACGCCTTTTAATAGCGCTCTGTGTAGGTTCTTTTTTTTGCTGTAATCATTTGCAGTTTATTCACATTGCTAGCTCTGCTTCTACCACATAACAATGAAGTTTAAGGCTTGTCCTTGGCTCAGTACTTGATGTCCGAAGTATGAAGCGAGAGAGGTAAGAAACAAAGAGAAGGTCTGAACGCCTCAGAAATGCAACTTAAAGCCAAGCCGAAGCTTTCCAGTTCGTATTTGGTAACTAAACCCGTGTAGGAAAACATGCAGTTTCCAGTCATCTCTTTGATAGTTGTCATTAATTCCCTGCTCTTGGTCGACATGGTCTCTTAGCAACTTCCTGCCCTTTGCCCCTTTTCATTCTTGTTCCTGTTAAAGCACTTCCTTTTGTTGCTAGTCTCTCTCTTTTCAGGTCTTCTTTAGAGAAGGATAATAAAAACCCTTCTGTAGATAGAAAGAGTCAGATCCAAATGGCTGCAGGTGCATATTTAAGCTAACAGCCCAGACCAACGGAGCAGGGTTCTGGTTTCCAACTAGAGTATAAATCACTCCAACAAAAAGTTACAATTCCAGAGAAAAAAGCAAAACTATAACAGCAGACTTGGCAGTACAAGCACCTTCCAGGGTTAGCTACATGTTGAACATCTCTAGACCAACACTTTTTAGTCCCGCCACATCCGTGGTCCAGCATTACTTTAATTAGCCAGATGTCCACTTATCAGGGTTGTGGCCAAGTTTCCCGTGGTCCCATAAAGCTTGTTTATTGCCACCAGTTGTAGCTGTCAGTGTTCTGTGCTGTTATTTAGCTCTAATTTACCCCTAAATATCTTCTAAGAGCTCAAAAGTCTCAGAGAGATTGCCGTGTTAGTCTGTAACTTCAAAAACAATAAGTACTCCTGTGGCACCTTAGAGCCTAACAAATATATATATACTATCATGAGCAGGGCTTGCCAAGCGGTGGTGAGCCCTGCTCGCCAGCCGCGCGGTTTCGCGCCGTTCTGCGTTCTGCGCATGCGCAGATCGCTCTGCGCTGGCTCCTCTGGGTTGTAATCTCTACTCGCCACAGGTGAGTAGATTACATTATTTGTCGAGCCCTGATCATGAGTTTTTGTGGGGAAAACCCACTCCCTCAGATGAGATGATCCAGAGTGACGATCCTGAGGATCATCTCATCTGAAGAAGTGGGTTTTTCCCATGAAAGCTCATGATGATATACTCTGGTTTGGCACCAGTCAGGTCCCCAGGGTGCTGGACTAGAGAGGTTCAACCTTTATTGCCTTCAGTCTGCAGCGAAGGTTTTCGCTCCAAAGAGAAAGAGTGGTCATTGCTTTTGAGACGGTTTTAGTAGATTGACACTGCACAAATAAAGGGGCAAGTTAGGCTAAGACTTCTTACCATCACTCTGACCAAGCCCTTATTAGATGGGGAAACAGCCTCCAAGAATCCCCTCTGTTTAAGAACCTCCAGGGGCAGAGTAGTGCTGCTGTGGGGCTCAACATACAGACCCTGCTCTCACTAAGCAGTTCTAGAGCACATGGACTGCACCATGCGATTCTAAGGCCAGGTCTACACTGGGGGAGAAAATCAACTTAAGATATGCAGCTCCAGCTACGTGAATAGTGTAGCTGGAGTCAATGTATCTTAGATCAAATTTCCATGGCATCCCCACCATGGGAAGTTGATGGGAAAAACTTTCCCATCGATTTCCCTTACTCCTCACAACCTGGTGGAGTACTGGAGTTGATGGGGCACCATCAGCAATGGATGCAGTGGGTCTTTACTAGACCTCCTAAATAGAACTCCGAGAGATCAATCTCTGCAGTGTCAATCTTCCAGTAAATGAAGACAAGCCATTAGGGCCCAGAATACACAGAGTACAGTGGTGGCTTAATTAGACTAAAGAGGGATCTTGTGGGAGGGAGGGCTCCTCTCCAGAAAAAGAATCATAAATTGGCTAGTGATATGCTATTATATTCATTCAGTGCCCAATATCCATAGGGGCTTTGGAAAGAAATCACCTTTCGAAGTTGCTCCCACGTCTGGGTATGCACGGAAAGTGGCATAGTTACTTTCAAGGAAGGGTGTGAAGGAACAGATCCACGTTCCCCGCACACCTAAATTGGAAAAGCAAACAAACCACGCACTGTACACACCAATTTGTACGTGCAAAGGCATGCTTTGGAGTTTTGCACAGGACAATTTGTGGGCAAGCATATTTTATGAAAAACCCCACTAACCGTGGCCTATGATGCCTAGTTGGAACTGATAGGAGTGTGGAAAAGAAAACATTTTGCTAGAGCTCTTCCAACAGAATGAAACCGATCTATAGATCAGTCCATTATACTGAACCCTCGTCCTTTCTCTGGGAAATATTTTAAGAATAAGATCGTAGCCACCTGCCACAGCGTCTGGGAGTAGGGGGCAGGACGGAGATCGGAGAGAGTGGAACGGCACAAGTTGCTTTTCAGAAGGACAATGGAAATCCGTACTCGAGCAAGGGGTGGGTCCAGTCAAATTCAAATCTAGTGGCATGTGAGTTAGCAGAAGATTCTGTGATGTTTAGATGCTTTGCTGAATCAGGATGTTCGTGAGCCCAGCTCTCCTGAGTTTTAAGTGAAGGGGACAGTTTTGTATGTGTGTATATAACTATTAGCCGATACACTATAAATGCTTAGTAGCCAGATTCTTCCCCCACTCTAACAGCTTCTTGCTGGTGTAACTCCACTGATTTCCATGTGGTAATACCAGGGTCAAATGGGTATAATGGAGCAAAGGATCAGCCCCTCTGGGTTTGCTGTGAGGAAGGCAATAGCAAAGGAGAGAGAATGTGGGCATAAAAATAGAAGGAGAGAGACAAGGAAAAGGAAAGGGGAAGCCAAGGAGGGAGGCGAGGACAGTGGGTATGGGGGCAAACCGGCTGGCAGGCGGGGGAGTGGCTACTTCTGGACCGTGCCAAGAAAGTCTTTTTTGGCCTGGGGCCCCTAATATACTCCCTGTGACCTTCAGTGCTGCGAGGTACATCCGGGAAGCGTCGGAGGAAGGTGACAATAAAATGTTGTGATCAGCTGTCTGGTTAGGTCCCTCCTCACTTCTCCCCAGGCCTCTTCTCATTCCTCACCATTTGTATGTCCCCAGACAGGTCCTTATTACCTTGTCTCTGCTGTGATTTTAGGAGCAGCCTACACATTTGCTGGTGTGTTTTCCTCTAACCCACTAACGCCACACAAGCACACGCCTCACTATAAGCTACGGGAGCAGTCAGAAGGTGTGTCAATGAGTGTATTCCAAGGACTTGCTTAAGTGCTGTGCTGCATTGGGGCTTTGGAGAATTTTTGCCACTGACTTCAGAGGAGCCTGGGTTTCATCAATATTCTTTACCAGATGCAGAAGAGCAACTTAGCATGAATCTGTTAGGGAACCAACCTACCCTAATGCTTTAGACTCCAGGCCTGCACTAGGGAAGAAAGTTGAGCACACAACACCAGCTATGTGAACACTGTAGCTGGAGTCAATGCAACTCAACTGGAGTCAACTGCTGCAGAAATTTGAGGACAACAGGAGAAACTCTCCCTTTGACTTCCCTTACTCCCCACGACTTGGTGGAGTATCAATGGCGGTGTGATCAGCAGTCGATTTTGCGGGTCCTTACTAGACCTGCTCAATCAAACCCCAGGAAATAGATCTCCCGGTAACTGGAAACAAGCCCTTTGTGTAGGATTTGCAAGCACTCTCACGATATTTTATCTTTGCTTTTTGCATAGATTAATTTTCAATTTTTTAAAAACCGCAAACGAAACCACTGCAACCAAGAGTCAAAATTCACAACAACAAGGTGACACCATGTTTCAAGAGGTCCACCATTTTATAAACCAGTTTAGCCCACATCTATTATGAGCTTTTCTGTCAAAAGAGTGGGAGTATTTTCTCCTCTGTAATCATATCAGCCTGTATTTTAGGTTAATGGAGATGAATATTGCTGCCAGATTTCATTCTTTCCCTGCATGTAATCTAATGCCAGATGGTTCTGAAAGGGTATTAAAGCTCCCATGTTCATGACCTCCCTGAGGTTTTTATCATTAGAACTTCAGTAGAATTCAAGGAAGGCTTTACCGGGCCCTGCCCATAAATCTTCCTAATGAGGAACTGAAGCCACAAAGCAAAATACTCTTGTTAATTCCAGTTTTCCCTCTGTGACAAATAGGTGAGAATTTACAATAATGGAGAGCATTTTAAACAACATCAGTGGAAAATGTGGAAATTAAAGGTCCAGGTCAACAGTTCAAGCTGCTCCAGGGGGTGGGAAACACGGCAAATGGCTCTTTTATCGGGCCCTACATTCCACCCTCTCTCATGCTGAGTAGTAGTTACTCCAGAAGCACATCAGCGGGGCTATTTGTGGAGCAAGCTAGGTAAAAGTGACAAAGGTGGGACTGTTAGTAATGCCCAGGCTTGGCACCTTAGGTGCCTGTAGCTTCAATAAATTTGTCTTACCAAGAGCAGCAAAGTCCCCAGACTAGAAATCTGAGGTACAAATTAAAGACATGAAAAAAGGAAAAGGAAGCCAAGATTTTGTGGACAACACGCATGGACTTGGATTTAAGAGGGAAATTTTCAAAGGCACTCCTGTCCCACTGATATTTACCAGGATGTGTCCCCCTAACAGCACTTTGTGCCTTTTAAAATCTCCCCCTTAGGTCAACAGGGATTTCTTTGCCCTTTAGTTGAGAGAGAGCAGAAGCAGCTGCTCCTTTATCCTGATCATTGCAAAATATAATTTCTCCATATTCATGAGTGCCATAGGTAATCTTGGACTGAGCCATCAATCGACGGATCTCATCTTCTATGACACCTTTGATGAGCAACTAAACCAATCCTTGATTGGCAGAGCCCATTACAGATGTCACATAAAAAGCCGCCAACTGCAGGTGCTGTATGTTCTTTTCAGATCCTCCGCTTTTCCTGCAATGCCTGGATACGCTGACTCTCAAAGCAATTAAGAGCCTGTACAATTGTCTGTCACCAGGACAATCTGTCCTGAACTAGAGTTTCCAGATCATTGGGAGATATGCCACATGACTTCATATTAGCCTTTAAGATGTCTTTATTGACCACCGACAGAGCACTTTCCATGAGCAAGCTGGCCATAGAATAGATATCCGTGTATCATCCATCCTCATAACATGACCAATCCAGTGAAACAATTTGTTCATAAGCATTGCGTCCATGCCCATGACACCACACAGCTTAAGAACCTCCGTATTAGGAATTTTGTCTCACCAGTTCACATGGGCAATCTTCCTCAGACAACACATATGGAACTGATCGAGCTTCAAAACATGGAGACAATATATTGTCTATGACAGCATGGATTTGTAAAGAACAAATCATGTCAAACCAATCTGATAGATTTCTTTGATAGGATAATGAGCCTTGTGGATAAGGGAGAAGCAATGGATGCGGTATTCGTATCAATAAACTAGGCAAATACAACTTAGATGGAGCTACTATAAGGTGGGTGCATAACTGGCTGGATAACCATTCTCAGAGAGTAGTTATTAACGGTTCACAATCCTGCTGGAAAGGTATAACAAGCGGCGTTCCACAGTGGTCTGTTTTGGGACTGGTTCTGTTCAATATCTTTATCAACGATGTAGAGATCGGCATAGAGAGTACGCTTATTAAGTTTGCAGATGATACCAAGCTGGGACGGGTTGCAACTGCTTTGGAGGATAGGGTCATCATTCAAAATGATCTGGACAAATTGCAGAAATATCTGAGGTAAACAGGATGAAGTTTAATAAGGACAAATGCAAAGTGCTCCACTTAGGAAGGAACAATCAGTTTCACACATACAGCATGAGAAGCGACTATTAGGAAGGAGTATGGCAGAAAGGGATCTAGGGGTTATAGTGGGCCATAAGCTAAACATGAGTCAGCAGAGTGATGCTGTTGCAAAAAAAGCAAACATGATTCTGGGATGCATTAACAGGTGTGTTGTGAGCAAGACAGGAGAAGTCATTCTTCCGCTCTACTCTGCGCTAGTTAGACCTCAGTTGGAGTATTGTATCCAATTCTGGGCACCGCATTTCAAGAAGGATGTGGAGAAATTGGAGAGGGTCCAGAGAAGAGCAACAAGAATGATTAAAAGACTAGAGAACATAACTGATGAAGGAAGACTGAAAGAATTGGGCTTGTTTAGTTTGGAAAAGAGAAGATTGAGAGGGGACATGATAGCAGTTTTCAGGTATCTAAAAGGGTATCAGAAGGAGGAGGAAGAAAACTTGTTCTTCCTGACTTCTGAGGATAGAACAAGAAGCAATAGGTTTAAACTGCAGCAAGGGAGGTTAAGGTTGGACGTTAGGAAAAAGTTCCTAACTGTCAGGGTAGTCAAACACTGGAATAAATTGCTCAGGGAGGTTGTGGAATCTCCATCTCTGGAGATATTTAAGAGTAGGTTAGATAAATGTCTATCAGGGATGGTCTAGACAGTACTGGGTCCTGCCATGAGGGCAGGGGACTGGACTCGCTCCCTCGAGGTCTCTTCCAGTCCTAGTATTCTATGATTCTATGACTCCGAGCCATACAGCAGGACATTCAGGACAACTGCCTGATAAACCACTAACTTGGTATAGAGTTTAATACCATAGTCATTCCATAGGTGTTTGGTCAGTTTTCCAAAGGCAGCGCTGGCTTTGGCTAGCCAAGCAGATACGTCATGATCCACATTTATGCTAGAGGACAGTACACTTCCCAGAGAGCAGAACATTGTCAACAGCCTTAAGGACTGTGCCAGCAGCAGTAATCACTGGTGTGCTAGGCTCTTTCCAGACAGGCTGAGGCATAACTTCTGTCTTCTTGAGGCTCACTGTAAGTCCAAAGCGGTGAGCAGAAGTAACAAAACAATCAAAAAGCTCCTGTGCATCCTTCACTGAATGAGAAAGCAATGCACAGTCATCGGCAAACAGAAGGTCACAAATAGTTGTAGTAACCACTTTACTGCAAGCCTGAAGTCTCCGGAGATTGAAAATACGGAGATCTGTTCAGAACTGAAGAGGTATGCCGAACGTGCAGGCCTTAAAAGCAACTAACAGCATCATTGAAAAGAAGATGTTGAACAGGAGAGGAGCACATTCTTGCTTTGGACCGTTAGATATTTCAAAAGGCGCTGATGTGTCTCCATTGTCAAAGATGCGACCAAGCATGCCATCATGGAAAGACCGAACAATGTTGATAAATTTTTCAGGACAACCAATTCGTCCAAGTATTTGCCAGAGCCAATTTCTGTTGACCGTGTCGAACGCCTTGCTCAAATCGATGAAAATCACATAGAGGTCCTGATGTGGCTCTCTACATATCTCTTGCATCTCTGGCGAAAAACATCATATCGGCAATGCCTCAACCGGCACGAAATCTGCACTGGCCTTCAGGAATAATACCATTTTTAAACACATGTAGTGAGATCTGATTGTAAAGAACGCGGGCCAGGATCTTACCAGGGATGACCGATGATCATCGCAACGCACGGTCACCTTTCCTCTTATATGTATGTACAATCAAGGCATCTTTGAAATCCTGGGGGACTAGCTCCTTCTCCCAAATGGTGCTAAATAAATGGGTGAGACGGTACATCAGCTGTCCACTAGCAGCTTTATAAATTTCTGTTGGAATTGCATCACTGCCAGGTGCCTTTCCATAGGTAATAATGACTTGTAATTCACACCAAAAGCTCCCCTGCACTAAAAGAACATCAATGGAAGTTACACAGTTACACACTCAACTGCTAAGAAATGCCAGAATTGAGGTTGCCTGGACGGTGCCTCTTTTAAGGATAACTTGCACATTTCAGGCCTGTCAGCCAGAGACCCTTTCTGAGCGTAACCATAAAAAAGAGAAGGGGGAAGATGCTTTTCCTTATTGTACTTTTGAGACCAAAACCAGATTTACAAACCAAGGGCGCTTACAACAATTCTGCCTCTGATGTACTGCCATTAAAATAAAGCCCTCCAGAATGCAGAAGGACCAAATAGAAGAGCAGGATGGTTTCGCCATAACTGCCTAACATCTCCAAGCTGGGTTACAGCTAACGGTAACCCAAATCAGCAGAAAGGCAGCATGATCTAGTGCAGAGGTTCTCAACAACTGGTCCGTGGACCAGCACTGAGCTCTGAGATTCCCTACTATGGATTAGGAAGGTAGCAAGATGGTCCCTGGTATCAAAAAGATTGAAAACACTGATCTGAGGAGACCAGTGTTCTCCTCCTAGCTTTGCCACTAATGTGCTCAGGGAACTTGGGCAGCCTCTTTTTCTCCCCCCTTCCCTACCCCACACACACACCCTTTGTCTAGTCTATTTAGATTGTAAATAATTTCAGGCACAGCCTGTCTCTTGCTATGCATGTGTACCACAGTAAGAACCCTGGCCTTGGCTGGGACCTCTAGGTGTTACCATAATACTCATAGTAGCAGCTACCAGAAAAATAAGACATTCTTGTTAAATAAAAACCTAAACAAAATCTTAGTCTGCAGAAGAGAAGAGTGAGAGGGGATTTGACAGCAGCCTTTAACTTCCTGAAGGGGGGTCCAAAGAGGATGGAGGGAGACTGTTCTCAGTAGTGACAGATGGCAGAAAGAGGAGCAATGGTCTCAAGTTACAGTAAGGGAGGTCTAGGTTGGATATTAGTAAAAACTATTTCCTTAGGAGGGTGGTGAAGCACTGGAATGGGTTCCCTAGGGAGGTGGTGGACTCTGAGTACCCAGTTAAGGTTTGAGACAAAAATCACTTTAATCAGCAGAGTATGGTTTTTTTTAATAGGAACATAAGGTTTACAAAAAGAAACAGGAGTAGAATCACTGCCAATAGAAAAAATTCATTCATTCCTCTTAGAGGAAGGTTAATTATGAATGAATATAAAAATGCAAATGCCACAGATGGGAATTTGTTCTCCTCTAACCATAAAGCTGTTTTCCAATATCTACAGATTAACCTCCCTAGTCCGGCACTCTAGAGGTTTATGAGTCCTGGCTTGACAAAGCCCTGGCTGTGATGGTTTAGTTGGGGTTGATCCTGCTTTGGACCTCTGCCAGCCCTAGGATTCCATGATTCTAAAGTGAAGCAAATCAGTTTCATTTGAAGTTTGACTTTCTAATTTGTAATCAGACCCAAATCCATATCATTAAAAGATAAATAGCTATTTTTTCCCTTTTAGTCTTTCATTACATTGTGCCATCTAAGAAGGAAAATCCCATGAATTATTATTTTGCATAACTAAATGTTGGCACAGATAGATTCCTGCAAATTAAAAACTCCCCTATGGTCTGGAAATAACCAGATAAAAACGGTCTATGATTAAATGTGATATCTGGAAAGGCAAGTAGGGTGTGTTCCTTAAATAGATCATTGGATATTAGTAACATAATCTGAGTACCCAGTTAAGGTCTGAGACAAAAATCACTTTAATCAGCAGAGTATGGTTTTTTGAATAGGAACATAAGGTTTACAAAAAGAAACAGGAGTAGAATCACTGCCAATAGAAGAAATTCATTCATTCCTCTTAGAGGAAGGTTAATTATGAATGAATATAAAAATGCAAATGCCACAGATGGGAATATGTTCTCATCTAACCATAAAGCTGTTTTCAAATATCTACAGATTGAACCTCTCTGGTCCAGCATTCTCTGGTCCGGTAACATCCGTGGCCCGGCATAAAGTTAGTTAGCCGGATGTCCATTTATCATGAGTGTGGCCAAGTTTCCCACAGTCCTATAAAGTTTGTTTACAGCCCCCAGTCCTGGCTCTTAGTGTTCTGTGCTGTTATTTAGCCCTAATTTACCCCTAAATGTCTTCTCAGAGCCCAGGAAGCAGTGGAAGGGTTGCTCATGCTGCTAGACAATATTGACCTCCCATGGTCCAGCAAATTCTCCTGTTCAGCACCGGTCAGGTCTTGATTCATTAACACATGATGAAGGCTGCTTGCATCACCCCAGTCACTCACATTTTTGTTTCCATTTCTTGGTCTGTGTCATCTCTAGCAATCCAGCCATGTGTCAAACGAAAATCCAACTGAGTGACCAAGGAGAAAAGAAATTGTAATTCTCTCTCTCTCTCTCGTTCATACCTGAGTCTCCACTCCCACCTTTTTGTTAAGCAAGATTAATAAATACCAGGGGGGCTACTGCTGCCAAATACAACCAAAGAACATTGTCATTTATGAACTTTCCCTTGCAAAAATCTTCTCTGTTCCACAAAAATCGCCCCAAATCATCAGTGCAGCTGCAGTCATGTTACATTCTTTATGCTCCTGATGTGACAGTAAAGAGGAAAGGAATAGGCAGCTCTCAAATACTTCTTGCTGTTTCTAGGTTTCGTTCAAAGACCACTGAATAAAGGGCTCCCAGTTAACTATCAGCAGCAGCAATCCTCATAGTTCTGTCACCAATACATTTCAGGACTTCATCCAGGCTGGCTTTATTAGGACTTCAGCTGTTGGGGCACTGGGCAATGGGATGGGAGGTGATCAGCTGAGTCCATTCTCAGATGTAACAATCAATCTTCCCTTCTCCAGTAGCAGCAGCATCCTTATAGAACATAAGAACAGCCGTACTAGTTCAGACCAAAGGTCCATCTAGCCCAGTGTCCTGTCTTCAGACAGTGGCCAATGCCAGGTGCCCCAGGAGGAGTGAACAGAACAGATAATCATCAAGTGATCCCTCTCCTCTCACCCATTCCCAGCTTCTGACAGATAGTGGTTAGGGACATCATTCCTACCCATCTGGCTAGTAGCCATTGATAGACCTAAGCTCCATGCATTTATCTAGTTCTTTTTTGAACCCTGTTAAAGTCCTGGAATTCACAACATCCTCTGGCAAGGAGTGCCACAGGTTGACTATGCATTGTGTGACGAAATGCTTCTTTTTGTTGGTTTTAAACCTGCCACCTATTATTTTCATTTGGTGACCCATAGTTCTTGTGTTATGGGAACAAGTAAAAATCTTTTCCTTATTCACTTTCTCCATATCGGTCATGATTTTATAGGCCTCTATCATATCCCCCCTTAAGTCTTCTCTTTTCTAAGCTGAAAAGTCCCAGTTTAATTCATCTCTTATCATTTGTCACCCGTTCCAAATCCCTAATCATTTTTGTTGCCCTTTTCTGAACTTTTTGCATTGCCAAGGTATCTTTTTTGAGATGAGGTGACCAGATCTGCAGGCAATATTCAAGATGTGGGCGTATAATGGATTTATATGGCAGCAATAAGATATTCTCTGTCTTATTCTCTATCCCATTTTAAATGATTCTTAATATTCTGTTTGCTTTTTTGCCTGCCATTGCACACTGAGTAGATGTTTTCATAGAACTACCCACAATGACACCAAGATCTCTCTCTTGAGTGGTATTAGCTCATTTAGTCCCGATCATTTTATACATATAGTTGGGATTCTGATTTCCAATATGCATTACTTTGCATTTATCAACATTGAAATTCATCCGCCATTTTGTTGCTCAGTCACCTGGTTTTGTGAGATCATTTTGAAGCTCTTCACAGTCTGCTTTTGACTTAACTATCTTGAGTAGTTTGTATCATATGCAAACTGTTTGAGTCTCATAAATGATTCTCCAGATCATTTATGAATATGTTAAATTGTACAGACCCCATTAATAACCTCTCTCTATTCTGAAAACTGACCACTTTTTCCTACCCTTGGCAGGTTGTATAAGAATCCGGCATACCTTAAATTCAGTGAGTCAAAGAATTACTGATAGGAACTGATTCTGTGTCAATTTCCACAGCATCATTCTACCAGAATATATTTCCTCTGAAATAAGTGGCATGGATGAACCAGTTTGGACAACTTGACTCTTTCATCAGAATTGGGATTGGATGCAACCAGAGTTATTTTTTCAGCTTCTAAAATGTGGCTAATTTTCAAATAAACAATTTGTATGGCAGAACTTAGCCCTTCTTTTTCCTGGAAGGACGACAGAAACTCTCTGAGAAAATACCATTCTCATGGTAATTGTGACCCATCTGCAGTCAAGGAGTTTTGGAAATCTCAATGGGAAGTTTTTTTTGTGAGCTTTCCAATCTAAACAGGTGGAGATAAACTCAGATAGGCATCTGAGTCAGATTTCCAACTCTTGCAAGGTTAATCTATTACCAGAAATGACTTTCTTTATTTTTACAGGCCTAGTTTCTCCTCTAGGTATCCATCTACAGGTCTGATTAATGGGAAGGAACGTATGTAAGTGAGCCAAGAGGGAAATAGACCCCCTAGTAAAGAAGATTTTAATTCTTCAGCACTGGTTTGAAATAACTGGGAATCTTCACAAACTCTAAGAATGCTGATGCTTTTCTCAGACAACTGCAAGGAGAAAATCAAACAAAGAAAAACAACAACAAAAAAGAAAACACCCCATTTTGTTTCCCTTACTTTAGCTCTTTAGAAAATGTTGCTTCAAAACAGCTCCCAAGGTTTTTTTCCCCACTAACTGCTTTATGCAGAAAAGAAACATACAATATCTTTGTGTCTCAGAGCAGCTCTCCCAAATCACACCTGAGTTTCTTTCATTGCTTTAACATCCCGTCTATTTCTTTTACTTTGCTTCTTCAATAGCGACTCAAGGTTGGGGAGCATTGTCGCTAAGTAGCTTCTGACAAGCTGTAATGCTTTTGTGACATGCACGTTGTAACTGTGCATGGGCAAATGCTCCACAAAGACAGCAGATATCGACACTCAGTAATTGCAATATTGCTTTAAAAGAAACTGTGTGACATTCTCAACATCACTTTATATTGCACTCATCTGCCCCAGTCACCAGACTATTCGCCAGGACTGAAAGCCCGTATGAATTCAGCACCTGGGTACTGATACATCTCTGAAGTAATGGATGTGAGCCACGAGTGGAGCTGTGCTTCATTTCAGCTGCCACATGAAATAGCTAATAAATTAATTTATATTGCAGCATCTCCTTGCGGGAGCATACACAGTCAGTGTTACGTGCTTTTACTGCTGCTTGACATTGGTTGCACAAAAGATATTTGGTTTGAGCAATCTCGATCTGTAACTCCTGAAACTGCCAGCAGAGAGCAGGTGATGATGACACAGTTAGGGGACATCTACACTGCAGGCTTATTTCAGAATAAGCTTTTCCAGAATAAATACTCCGAAATAGCTAATTTCAGAATAGCATGTCTACATTACAGGGAAGCCTCAGTCCAAGGCAGGCTTCCCTCATGCAGACGTGCTACCTCGGTGTAGAGCCCCAGGAGACACTGGGAAGTAATTACTCTGAAGGGGAGGAGCTGTTTCGAAATGGCAGCAATGGAGTGTCCACACCACTGCTATTCCGAAATAGCTGTTTCGGAAGAGGCATTATTCCTCATGGAATGAGGTTTACAGAAGTCGGTATTAGTCTTCCGTGACTTCCAATTTATTTCAAAATAACAGAACTGCTGTGTAGACGCGTGCATTGTTATTTCAGAATAATGACCATTACTCCGAAATAACGCTGCTGTGTAGACATAATGGCTCCCAACTGGGGAAGAGGAAGATCCTGGAGTCATGTGGTCACTTGCTGAGGATTGGTTCAGCCCTGGCTTCCTCCTCGTATGGTTCTGAGACATCATTGCGAACTCTGGCCGGAAATAGCTGAAGAGGGAGGGGTTATGGTGCTAAAGATGGCAGTTGCACCATAGTCCCTTTGGGAGAGAGGGAAGACTGAGTTAAAGGAGTACATTTCTCAGCTGGCTTCTTAAGGTCTCCTGACAACTCCTTTGCTATGAGAGATTCCTGCCACAATCCTTGGTTAAAGGACGAGAAATGAGGAGAAGAAACCTGCATGGATTCTGCCCAGGCAATTTGAGAAGCCCTGGAGGAGACGGTCTTGGAGAAACCTGAGAGGAAATGGGAGCTGCTGGAAATTACAATGTCCTTGTCATAGGGGCTGGTTAGGTGACTCCCAAAGCCCAGTTTGGATTGCATGGAGGAGCGGGCAGGCAGGCTGCAACACAGAGACCTTGAGTCAGAAGATGATTCAGTCATCTCCCAGACTGCAAAGTGGGTTCCCTCAGATCCCTACAACGTGGAACAGAAGATGGAAATGTATTCATACTAAGGGTCTCGCAGTATTTGCAGAGTGGATAAAAGCCAGATGGAGTCCTAAGGATCAGGATCAATGGAGCAGTCAGAGATGTCTTCAGAACCAAGGAATTTGGTCACAGTCATTGCCATAGGACAGGCTACCTCCCAAGCACCCCCTTGTGGCCCGGGAGGCTCTGCAGTCACCCTGCCTCAGTTTCCCCATTTCTCAGGGATCTCAGTCGAACTACACAACCATCGCTTCTCTTGGGCATAGCACCTCTCCTTGCAGATGGATTTATAAACATATCAAAATCATTCCTGAAATCAAATGCTCAAAAATGCCCACCACACCCACTTTGTGTCTCTTGCCTACTGGGGGTCTCCCTGTTTGAAACCCTTTTCCTCTGACAACTCAGGCTCTCTACTCCCTCCCCCCACCCAGCAGACTCTGCAGTCTTTTTCTCACTGAGCACCACCCTGCTTTGCTGCAGCTCTACATAGGAGAATCATCTCCCCCGTACACAGTTGGTTCTATTCCACATACTACCCCAGGAGCGGCAAGCAGCGCTCATTGTACTGGGCTGGCCAGCTGCAGATCTCCAGTCCTAAACAGGACAGGCTAGCCTCCAAACTACCACGTCTTTCCAGAATCCATGGTGACGTTTCTTCCTCCCTTTACCTCTCCCCCTCAAGATGCCGCCGAGTGTAGAAACTCTGTCTGAGCTCCACTCTGAGCCTCATGTTTGAGGACAGAAGAGAATGGAGCCAAGGCGTCTCCCTGTGTTGAGTTCAACTGAGACTCTGAACCCAAAGAAAGATCAGCACCAACAAGAACCTGCTTAGCTGGAGGCTGTGTCTGGCTTCAAGCAACAGCCTTAACTGATCCTTTATGGGAGAAAGCACCAGTACCTAGCACCAAGAATGCCCTGGAACAGAGACACTCAAGACAGCAGAACCAACCAGCTTCTGTAGCTCCAGAGTAGTCCTAGAATGAGCCATCATCTCAGAACTATATGACAATTCCAAGCTTGGCATGGATGCTTTTATTTCAGAAGGCACTGAGCCAATGAAGGCTTTCTCCAGTCCTACCTAGTGCTAGAAGCCCTACCTGGTTGAAAAGATCTCAGTCAAAAAGAAAGGCCTGGACCCAGCTATGACCTTTCAAGCCAATGGTGTAAAGGCCGGCGTACCAAGCAACCAATGGCATTCTCTGAGGCAGCAGGTAAGTACATCCAACTTTGGGAGAATGGAAAGGGCACAAACCACATTACTTAGACAAATCCTTTTTCTCCAGGTCTTTTGGTTTTATATGATGCCCCCACAACCAATCCAACAATTCACCCCCAAATCCAAGTTAGGGAAGGCTGAAGAAACTACCCAAAATTACGCAACTACCAAGAATCTTTTGCAAATGTCTCAACCACAAGAACAAACCAGAGATTTCTGGGTGAAAACCAAGAGAGATTCTGTGGACATGGAGGAAAGGTTCCTTTGTTCATAGCCAGCTAAGGAAGAGGAGGAATGGAAGAGATTGGGGCCAGGATGTTTTCTTGGAACCTTGGCTTCTAATGTTTGATGCAAGGAGGGATTAATGAGACCACTTTTGTGTTCCTGATGATTACTCCATAGTTCCTAAAGCTCAAGAGCCCTGGGGAACACATCCAGCAAGGGGAAATATTCAGTGGTCACCCCAAGACTATTTTCTTTTCCTATATAAATTAATAATGATGGTCTGAAGCATGTAGCAATTTGTAGAACACATGTTGGTGAGCTCAGTAAATTCCATCATTCTCAAGAAGAGTGAGAACCATAGAAATAAAAGGCTGATTACTAGTTCCAATAGATAAAGGGTCACTTGAGATTTTAACAGTTACAATAACTTATGGTTAAAGAGGAACATCACCACCAAGTACCACATTTTATTGTGATTGTTCTAACCACAAATGACCGTCCCTCTTTTTTTTCTCTCTAGATTGAGTGTAGCGATGAGTGATGGGGAGGCAAGTTCACATTTTGTGTTTGGGAGGATCATTTGAAAAAATGGAGTGCAAAAGGACATGATAATCGGAAACAGGCGTCATTTTGATGTGAAGCAGAAATTATCTAAAACTTGTATTTTCTTTGCAGATTGTGCAAATGAAAAATAAGCTTAAATTAGAAAAAGTCATTCAAGGAAATACATGTTTGATGTGTGTCATCAGTAGCTCTGGCTGGAGTTAACTAACTACTGCAGAATTTTAGGTTGAAAGCCTGAACTCTAGGGCATTAATGTAGCCCCACTGGGTGCCATGGAGATCAAATTCTAGCCCTCAGAATTGAAGGCAGGGGTGGAATTAAGGAAGGATATATATGATCCAGACACAGAGACCACATCTTTACCATGCAGAAGATTGATGCTGCCATGGTCGATTTTCTGGGGCTCGATTTAGCGGGTCTAGTAAAGATCTGATACATCAAACTCACTGTGCCCCTGTCGGCACCAGTACTCCTGCTCCTCACGAGGAGTAAGGGAAGCCAATGGGAGCACTGGCTCCTGTCAACCTCCTGCTATGTGGGCGGCATGGAAATGCAATTTAAGATACATTGACTCCAGCTACATAATTAATGTAGACGGAGTAGAGTATCTTAATTCAACATTTTGCTGTAGACCAGGCCAGAGTGAGTTCCGTGCAAGTTTTGCCTGCATAGGGACCAAAAGGTCAGGCCTATAATTACCGAAAAAAATCATTTTTATCTTTTCATTCTGTGGTAAGAGAAACTAAAGGAAAACCAAATATCTATAATAACTCCAAAATGTTGGGCTTTGTCATTAATCTCTGTTCAGTCTAAACAAAGAAGTTCTAAAGCTGCATTTACATTAAAAAGTTTTTCAGCAAGGGAGCATATATTTTAAGAATCACAGTTCAAAGCACACAAAACCATGTGTTAGTTTAGTAGACTATGTATATAATATTGTACATCTTTTCATTTTACAGCCGATAGTATTCTGTGCTTTTCAATTACATAGGGTCTGCCTACAAAAGAAACAGAATATGGCAATAACAAGTTTCATTTGATTTCTGATTGTATTTTATTATGCATTTTTATTTTCCTCTCTTTTTGGACACAGTCTTTTTGGACTGTTTTGCTATGTGAAATAAACCAACAAACCATTAAATATATTTTGGTAGTGTTATAATTACATGTTACTAAATTAATGTTCTGTCTTATCCTGACCATACATTCTGGTTCTTTTAAATGTATTTTTATAGCAACCAAACTAACCATAAATTAGTCTCAGTGATATTACAGCTGAGTTTAATTTTAAGTCTCTCAGCAAGTTGTTATGGGTCCCTGGTCTAGGTCACTCCTGAGGAAATTTGAAAACTCTGGCATGATTTATGAATATTACTATGATATTAAGCAATACAAAAGTCCACAGAGACTACAGCAAATATAAACCTATGTCTAGTTCAGTTCCAATAAAAATGTAGTTTCTTGTATCAAAATAAACATTAAACCTAAGCTTAATTATTCAGTTGTTTTATTATGTAACTTACTACTTACTTTTGAAAATCTGAGCCAAGGAAAATCTCAGACCCACTGCATTTTTGGTCAGACAAAGTTTGCTAGCAGTGAACACTATTTTGTATGGATTGTTTCCAATAACCATGCTCCTGTTGAACTACATATGGAAGAAAGACACAGCAAGCTCTCTCTTCCCTCCCCTCCATATCGGTTACAGAGAAAGTGAACAATTAATGTACCCAGTGTGTTTAGTTATTTTTTAAAAATCAAATGATCAATTTTTTGATGTTTTAAATTTACTCAATGGACAGATTGCGAACAGTTCACTGCAAATATTCTATCCTCGATATTCAAAATTCATGTTGTTACTCAGTTGTGACTGGTCATGTAAATCACATAGTATGTTTCTATTCTGATTGGATGAGCATAATCCCTACAGGGCAGGGACCCGTTTCTTTATTTCTGTAGAATCAGACCTTACTCACCAAGTAGTTCCAGAGATATTGTTCACCATCTGACCAATAATTAGAAGCAAGGGTCAAAGAAGCTGTAGCCTAGGGAAATGCAGGAGATAAATACAATTAGGGAATTTTAGGGTGGCGTTTGTAGGAGATACCATGAAATATTCACAAATGATATTATTTGTGTCAAAGTTTGAGAGTAACTAACACAGTACCTGCTCTACCTGGGCCACTCTGCTTGTAACATTGGTTCTTTCCCATCTAACTCCTGACAGCTTTAGTTTGTAAGCTCCTTTGTTTCTTATTTCTATCTGGGAAATGCCTAGCACACATCAACAGGAACAACTGACGAAACCACGTACGTTACTGAGTGTCTGACTGTCACTGCTGGTCCAATTCTAGTCAGTTTGCAAATCATTTCTGACAAACAAGGAACCACCCTAGCACTACTGAGACTAACTAGGTGATATCAAATCTCACATAGTATACAATTTTCCCTGGTGCAGAATACATCCAGGCTGTTCATTTTGCACATTTCTCCTGCTGTTGACTCTAATGCGCCTATTTCCTTGACTGTGCCCAACCTCCCAAGTGTAGTGAACAGCAACCACTAACTGATCTATGCTAGATGCTTGGCAATAAGGCAGAGGGCAGATGTGCAGCTGGTGTAAATTGTTACAGCTGCATTGACTTAAGGGCAATGCTGACGGTTTACAAGAGCCGAGGGGCTGCCCTCAGTTTTGTATTCTAAACATTAAAGCACCATGAGATACAGCTGTCTTGTTTGAAGTGTCGTGCCACCCAATGTGCATGCTGTTTTGAACATAGGTAAAATGCAGGCCTTTAGCCTTAAAAATAAATAAATAAATAAATAAATAAATTAGTCCAAGGAGTGAGGAATATTAAAACCCCAGAAAATGTCAAAACCAAGAAATTCTGGGGGTGTGAAAAATCACAACAAGTCAATCTTTCAATCCAAATGTCATGTCTACATTTATTTCAAACAATGTTTGAGGAGGGCAGCCGGAAAACAGAGAGATACCTCCCACCATTTACATACTTTAAGTGTCACATATATAGCTGCAGATTTGAGCACAGAAAGGCGCTGCTTTGTTTGGCTTCTCATTCCCGATGGCCTGCCTCTTCCCACGGAATTCATTTCAAAGCGATGTTCTGTTCTCCGCGTTTGCCTTCCTCTCTCCAAAGGGAACGTTAGGAGAAGTGAGCGAGGTATCGGTAAAGTACGCTAGGGATGAAAAGCAATGGGACTGCAAAGGATTTTGTCAGACCAGTTGAACAGTAAATGCGTCTGGTTTTCAAGCTGCAGCAACTTGTGGGAGGTTGTGGAAGACAGTGAAGGATGAACTCCCTGGCTCGTTGGGCTGATTTTGGGGAAATGTTTGAGTTGAATCGTGCATTTTGTGGGTGCAGGGCAATGATTTTGTAGATAATACTTAATAATCCTGATTGATATAAAGTCCTGGCTTGTTAAATTGTTTGCAGGAATGGGGTTTGGTAAGTCCACTTGAATGGCCTTAATCCGGGAATACCTGTGGTTTGGACCCCAACCTGACTGGAGCACCAGTGCCGGATTCCTGCTGCTGGGAGGAGCCAGAGCCACACAGGCGGGATTCAGTCCATGGGTTCTGCCTGGCAAGGGGGGTGGAACTGATGCACGCTGATGCTCCCCCAACTGGAGGATGCATTTGTCTGGAGGCTTTTCCACCGCCACTCCCACTGGCTGCAAATCGTGGCCAATGGGAGTGGCAGGGGGTGGTTACTGGGCACAATAGGGGGACACAGAGGCATGTGTGCCCCTAGGAGAGGAGCGCTAGGTAAGTGTTCCACCCCCATTCCCCTCATGCCCAGACCCTGCACCCCATCCCCCTTGCACAGGCTCCCTCCCCTTCCAGATTCTGCACCCCCCCCAGCGTGCTCCTGCGCCCTTCTTCCCTCCCTGACTGCACCCCCAACCCCAATAACAGTTTAAATACAGTGCAGTAAGGATGTCACGTATGACATGTTCCACATGTACAGAACTCTATAAAGTTTTGCACATACAAAAGCTTTAGTAATAGACTTTGTTTATTCTTCATTATAGCAAACACCCATGGTCTGAAAAATTCTACAATCTGGCATAGCCTATTTCCCAAGGCTGCCAGATTAAAGAAGTTCAAGTGTTATCTAATCTAATCTAATGTTATCTAGGACCTCACTGAATAAGTGACTGGCAAATCAATGGATATCCCTATAAACCTCCTTAGTGTATACCTGATGTGATGCCAGGGTTAATTTGGAAGCTATTCCATATGATACTAAAAACAAACCGGCAATTGGATTTTAAATATTCTACACAGTGGGGATGATATTATGAAAACAGCTTAAGTGATGATAGTTGGCATAAGTAAAAGTTTATGCACATTAAAATGCCTCCTTAAGAGGTTAAATGGCTAGATTAGTTTAAATCTTTTGACTGAGATTCAAGCAGTTTGAAGGAAATACCAAACTGCTGGGAACTTGAACTGCAGTGAACTAATATGAACTTCATGCAAATTCTGGAGCGTGCCAAAATTGCTGCTTGGGCTACAACTTGTAGTAACAGGATTGACGGAAAACTGCCAATAAGAGCGTCTCTGGCAATCTCTGAACTGCACCTGTGGATGCCTTTCTGAGGTTTCTCTGAAGTTGCAGCATGCTTGCAGTGGCTTAGCAATACACACCTATCAATAACAGTAGGATAAAAGTAGCCCTACTAGCCAGAGAGCAACACAACATCCAGAAAATCCCAAAGCAATGTGAAATCCGGAGTGGAACTGCAGGCTGCTAGTGAGAAAAGTGTACTGGGGCTGACGCTAGGTCCAATCCAGGCCTGACCGTGGCTGGGGAAATTCCATAGAGTGAGAAGAGATGAAGGTTTATTGGTTTGTTTTAATACCATGGCTCCATTAATTTGTGTCGTGTTTCATAGACAAGTAAGACAAGGTTCCTGCCCTGAAAAACATAGAATCTAAGATCCCAAGCCTACAAGCAGAGCCAAGTGGGTGGCTCCTGGAGTCTATATAAAAAGAATATTGACCCAATTGAGTCAACAGGGAGCCACATGGTAATTCTTTTGCATCAGCTAAGCTACCTATGAAAGAGCCCTCGCAGGCTCTCTGCCAGTTGCAAGTGTGCTCCAGCCACTGTGTAGCCTAGGATTTTGGCCAGTCTAGTTTCCTAATCTCTGAAGTGAATGCGCAATCGCTGCTTCCTCCCTTGGAAAAGGATTCCCCCTCTGACCATCAGGAAGTTTTCTCCCCACGTTCAGCCAAAATTGCGACGACAACAGTTTCACTAGCAAGAAGAGGCATGGGACCAGAGGTGAAAGGCGTGGGACCAAAGGGAACAAGTTTAGTGAAGACATGAGAGCATCGGTCTCAGCACAGGCCGTACAAGCCCATCGAGGACACTGGTGCATAGTCAAGTGGCAGGCATGCTCTCGGAATCCCATGCTGTCATGTCTTCCCTGCCTATGCTAGGTTGATTAAAGATGGCATGGTATGCCTACCTGTGTTGTACTCATAGCTTCACCTGCAGCGTGGACATACTTAAAATGGCCTGGGGAAGGGATCCTTTCCCCCACTTGGATGAAGAGGCAGATAGTTGTCTCCTGCAGTGATTGCTGAGCGAAATCGGCATGCATGGTATACGACTTACACGGGAATTGTAAAACACGTAACTAGCATTAGGACCTTAACTAAAGCACAGAGTTGTTTGGAGACTGGGACTTCACCTGCTCATTTGTCTGCATTTCAGTTGGCAAGGCCTTCAGGTCAGGGACTGCCTCTCTGGCTTGGGTTTGCACATCCTAAACTCAAAACTCCAGTCATCTGAAGAAATGGGCTGTGCCCACCAAAGCGCGTGATGCCATCTACATTTTTGTGAGTCTATAAAGTGCTACCAGACCATCTGTTGTTTTTTAAGTTTATCCTGTACAGACTAACTCGGCCACCCCCTGCAGTCTCTGGCTTTAGTCATTGAACAGTACACTGTACACTCAGTCAAGTACACTGTTGGCCCTAGACACAATATACATAACAAAGTCACCCAGCAAGAGGTCTAGGGACTATAAGGCCTTTCAGTGTGGCCTCCTGGAGGTTCTTATAGAGACTATACAGTTACAGCAGTGAGGCTGTTGGTTAGACATGTCTCACACACACTGTTTGGCAGAGACTAAACTGTCCAGCTATGATACTGGAGGGGGCTTCAGAAGAGAACTGGAACACCCTACATGGAAGGAAAGAGAAAGGCAAAATGAACTGAAAGAGGAAGCATAATATAGGCCCATTTATGGCAGGGTGAGAAGGGTGCGAACCCCGCCCCTGCCCCATGGTCCTTCATGGTCCACCGTGAGGCCGATTCTAGCCCATCTGGGAAAGGCAGAGGTGGCACATTGCCAGCCTCCTTCCTCCATGCTCTGGCTGGCTGAGGTAAGCCTGGGGCTGATTTCCCCCCCCCCAGGGAGAGAAGCCAGGGGCAGGGTGGAGCTGTAGGGTAGGGCTGGGGGAGGGGCAGCCACCAGCCCCTCCTACAACTTGCACCCCACAGCTCCCCAGAAATTCCTGCATATAGGCCTGTAATAAATTACTTCTTTAAAAAGAGAATACAACATGTCATGCCAAAATATTAGGCCAGGGATACCTAGACTGGAAGGTTGGGTTAAGGTGCATAACTCCAGCTATGTAAAATATGAAGCTGGAGCTGGTTTACCTTAAGCCAAGCCTGGTGCCATCTTCACAAAGGGAAGCCAATTGGAGCAAACGCTCCCATCGGCTTCTCTTAGTCCCCACAACTGTGAGGAGTACAGGCGTCAGCTAGAGCTGCCCTCAGCGTTTGATTTACAGGTCTTAACTAGACTTGCTAAATTGAATGCCAGAAGAGTGACCTCCAGTGCGATTAGTAAAGATGTGCCCTTAGATGTGCCACTATATATACTAATAGTGATCAATGTAATATGCTAATCAGTGAAGAGTAGCAAAATCTTCAAAACACAAAAAAACAAAAAAAGCAAAAAAATCCACACACAAATCAGTGAATATTATATATATATATATATATATATGTAATATGCAAATCAGTGAATATATCACCATTAGTGTGTATGTGTTTACACATGCACACACACAACCAAGTTAAATTTCTAAAAGGCTCTTACATTTATGCATAAGCGACAAGGAGTCCTGTAGCACCTTATAGACTAACAGATGTATTGGAGCATAAGCTTTCGTGGGCAAAGACCCACTTTGTCAGATGCATGTAGTGGAAATTTCCAGAGGCAGGTATAAATATGCAGGCAAGAATCAGGCTGGAGATAACCAGGTAAATTGAATTAGGGAGGGTGAGGCCCACTTCTAGCAGGTGATCTGGAAGTGTGAATACCAAGAGAGGAGAAACTGTTTTTGTAATTGGCTAGTCATTCACAGTCTTTGTTTAATCCTGAGCTAATGGTGTCAAATTTGCAGATAAACTGCAGCTCAGCACTTTCTCTCTGAAGTCTGGTCCTGAAGTTTTTTTGCTGCAGGATGGCTACCTTTAAATCTGCTACAGGATTCCTTGTCGCTTTTGCAGATCCAGACTAACATGGCTACCCCTCTGATACTTTATGCATGTGCATCATGCCAGTTTGTGCACAGAAAAGCCATACCTGTATATGCAAATTAGTGAGTTAGGCATTTAATTGCCTGATAGGAACACACATATTCTGGACTGCCAATACAAACAAGGCCACTGTGTGACTGCACATCCGATATATGCACACAATTACATTCAAACAAAAATTACAACACAGTTTGCAAGTAACTCAACACGTGCCAATCACTCCCACATATTTAAGCTGGTATGTTAGGCCTCCTGCCTCACGCTCTATCTATGCTTTTGTCTTTGTGGCTGTAACTCTCCAAGGGAGGACATGCCTCCTCGTCTGTTTATACAGCAACACGCTCAATAGAGCCTGAGTCCCAGTGTCGGCTCCTGATACAATATTTTTCTCTCACAGGAAAAAAAAAAAAAACAAAACAAGTCAGTGAAAGTTGTGGCCCTGGATGTAAATGCAAATCCATAGTATCAATAGTAGATTAATCATAGAAGCTAGGCATCTGTCATTTTAGTTGTAATAAGAAGAATTTGCTGTTCTCTGACATGGAAAGAAGGAATTTCAGCCATCTTGGTATTCAGGGTTTGACAAATGGCAGCAAAATCTACTCGCCAGCCCTGCACTGCGCAAGACCCACATTGCGCATGCGTGTGCCACCGGTGAATGGGGCGACCGGCTGAAATCTACTCACCACAGGTGAGTAGAAACAGCGATTTGTTGAGCTCTGGTTGGTATTAATCTTGGTTAACTAGCACAGTTTTCTTCTATAGCACAAGCTGATGGAAAATAACATTAAGCGTTCAAGTTGTTGCAAACAGCTAGTGTAATGAGTTGTTACCCCACTTGCTCTCTACTCATTCCCTGTGACTTGTCATTTACTTACTTACTTAATTTATTATTATTATTGTATATCCATGACAATTATACAGGCGTGATCTAGATTAAACATGTGCTGCTAGCTAGAAAATTAATTTATATTCTAATTTTTTACTTTTCCTTTCATATTTTGTTTTCTCTAAGTAAAAATATTTTTAACAAGGAAAAATGATTTTCTAACCATTGAGGAAAAGTTACCAAAAATCAATAGGAACATTTCGACTGAATTCAATGGCCTTTGCATCATGCCTTCAGTCTGAACTAAGTTGTGCAGAAGTAGAGAGAAATAGACAATAATTGGTGGGGGGAGGCTACTGAATATTTTCAAACTTTCAAAAGTTTGGTCTGAGTTTATTTAGAGCTTTGGCCAAAAGGTTGGATCATGTTTCATTTTAGTGAGTCCAGTTTTGCCTGCCTCTTATTTTGTAATTACTTTACACTATAATGTACCCTATGGAGATTTTTGGCGTGTCACAATTACAACTGATGCTCTCATTTGTTGTTATTGTGCATATCATGTAGCTGGCTGAAAATGGCACCACAAAGTTCTTTGTGATGCCCTCTGGTAAGGGAGAAAACTTGTTCTTCCTGGCCTCTGAAGATAGAACAAGAAGCAATGGGCTTAAACTGCAGCAAGGGAGGTTTAGGTTGGACATTAGGAAAAAGTTCCTAACTGTCAGAGTGGTCAAACACTGGAATAAATTGCCCAGGGAGGTTGTAGAATCTCCATCTCTGGAGATATTTAACAGCAGGTTAGATAAATGTCTATCAGGGATGGTCGAGACAGTACTGGGTCCTGCCATGAGGGCAGGGGACTGGACTCGATGACCTCTCGAGGTCCCTTCCAGTCCTAGTATTCTATGATTCTGTGATTTGCAGAATTTTCACTCCACTCCACAGGGCATCTAAAAACCTACTGACTTTTCTCTGTCCCACTGTGTCCATGGTTGCTCTTGCCCCATGTTCTTAGCTGACTTTCTTCAGTTTAAATGACAAAGCCTGGTGAGCCTCTGAGTTATTGTGTGAGCCAGTTGTTCTCCCAATATCCTGTCTTCTGATGATGGGCAATGCCAGGTGCTTCAGAGGGACTGAACAGAAGAGGGAATCATGACGTGATCCCAGCTTCTAGCAATAGAGGACAGAGACACTTTGGAGCATGATTTTGCCTCTCTGCCCATTCTGGCTAGTAGCCATTGATGGGTACGTCCTCCATGAACGTACCCAGTTCTTATTTTCTGAACCCTGTTATAGTCTTGGCCTTCACAACATCCTCTGACAAAAAATATATATATATAATCCCCTAGGTTGACCATGCATTGCGTGAAGAAAGACTTCATTTTGTTTGTTTTAAACTTGCTGCCTATTAACTTCATTTTGTGACCCCTAGTTCTTGTGTATGTGGAGTAAATCATACATCCTTATTTACGTTTTCCACACCAGTCAGGATTTCATAGACCTCTATCACATACCCCCTTAGTCGACTATTTTCAAGCTGAAAAGTCCCAGACTTATTCCTCATATGGCAGCTAATCATTTTGTTGCCTTTTTCTGTACCTTTTCTAATTCCAATATTTCTTTTTTGAGATGGGGGACCAGTGCTGCAAGACGGGGGCATACCAGAGATTAAGCCAGAGGCATTATGGTTTTTTCTGTCTATCCCTTTCCTAATGAGTCCCAACAAGTCTGTTTGCTTTTTTGACTGCCACTGTGCAGAGAACTATCCACGATGACTCCAAGGTCTCTCTGAGGAGTGGTAAGAGCTCATTTAGACCCTTTCCTTTTATATGTATAGTTGGGGTGTTTTCCAGTGGCTGTTACTTTACATTTATCCACATTGAATTTCATCTGCCATTTGATTGCCTAGTTACATAGTTTGGAGAGACTGACAGTCACCCTGGGTCTGTCTACACGGTGCAACAAGCCTGGGATCTGCCTTAGATATAAAGTCAAACCCTTAAAATTACTCTCCCGGCTTTTCTATTTAACCTTTTATTTCTTTTTTTGCACAGCCAGCATGCAAATATTCAGAGTGTCTCCTTTTCCTTTCTATCAAGCTCTCATTCTCATTTGCCTTTAAGTGAAACAATGTCACTTGTGGTGGGTCCAGAATTTTCCAGCTTCTCAGAAAATAGAAGCTGTTGCTTGACATCGATTTTAAAAATGGCACTTAGGAAACTTTCTCACCAATGGCTATTGGAAGACGATTACAATTCAAGTCACTCTCCAATAGGAAATGTTTTCCCATCTTGGAGAGAGATGATTATATCATATTGTCATCTTTTAAATTAACCATCTCCCTTTCTGATTTAATTTGAAATCCATTTTGGCTTTAAATTATTGTTTTTCAGTGGAAAGCCTAACCATTTTCTGTATTAGCAGGCTATTGGTGATGTCTGTGCTGAATGAGAAGATACATACACATTTTATGTCAGGGCTTGAAAGATTCCAAGTCACTTCTAGATAAATATTCCTCCAACTTCTAGGCTATTTTTAAGACAATCAATATGCCTTAATGTTTCACTTTTGATTGGAAACATCTAATAATTTCTATTGCACCTGATTTTTCATTGTAAAATGCCAAGGGAAAAGTGCTCTCTACTTGGGTTTGGATTGACATCCATTTCACTGGGATATCACGGCATATCTATTTCACATTGTTTTAATGGCCCTGATGTAACCACTTAAGTGCTTTGCTGCAGCTGGGCCCAGTTGTGAGCTGGTGTCAGTGCCTATGCAGGGAGTATTAGACATAAAGGCTATGTTACACTGGCAAGATTTTGCGGAAATACTTTTAACGGAAGAGTTTTTCCATTAAAAGTATTTGCGCAAGAGAGCGTCTACACTGGCATGTGCTTTTGCACAAGAGATGTACTTTTGCGCAAAAGTATCTGTGCCAGTGTAGACGCTTTCTTGCGCAAGAAATGAACGTTGCCTGTCTACACTGGCCTCTTGTGCAAGAATACTTGTGCAAGAGGGCTTATCCCTGAGTGGGCGCGTCAGAGTATTTGCGCAAGAAGCACTGATTTTGTACATTACGGCAGTTTTCTTGTGCAAATACTCACAGCCAGTGTAGACAGACGGCAAGATATTGCGCAAAAGCGGCTGCTTTTGTGCAAAATCTTGCCAATGTAGACACAGCCCAAATGTTCGCCCTGTTCCTTTGGAGCATAAGGACCTGTGGGATTAGAACTCAGGGCCCAAGTGCCTGGGATAGTTGATGGTCCTACATTGCCACCCAGAGGCCTTCTACAGCCTACTCTAAGAAGCACCGAGACAAAGAACCACAGGAAGTACCACCCTAAAGGTCCAGAGTGACAGCACCCTGAAGCCTTCTCATTGGCCCACAAGCATTACTTAACCTTCAAGGGTGCCATGGGAAGTTGCTGGATGCTATCTTGCTTTCTGATCTCTAGTTGCTAACCCCAATCTGACCTTGACTCTAGCCCCCTAATTCCAGTCCAGATCTCCGAACACAGCCTGATTCTTGCTTATTGATCTCATTTCACTGAGTATGTGGAGACCAGTCCAATTGGGCCTGCTAGACTAGATTGCCTATGTGTTGGCCCTCACACGGACTAGGTGAACAGCAAATAGGCAGAAAAAAGCAGCAAGCAAATGGCCTGGTAGCACTTTATAGACTAACAAAACACGTAGATGGTATCGCGAGCTTTTGTGGGCACAGCCCACTGCTTCAGATGACCGGAGTTATAACTCCAGTCTCTGAAGAAGTGGGCTGTGCCCACGAAAGCTCATGATACCATCTACGTGTTTTGTTAGTCTATAAAGTGCTACCAGACCATTTGCTTGCTGGTTTTTTTTCTGTAACAGACTAACTCGGCTACCCCCTGAAGTTCCAGAAAATAGACAGATGAGAGTAGAGAGTAGGAGGAGCTTCACTGCCTGACCCATCTCTGCACAGATTGCAGGGCCACGTGCATTGGTGAATAAGAGCCTGAAGGGAGTGGGGGAGTGATGCTTTGCACACTGCCTGATCTTCAAACAGACAGCTCCTACTGGCAAGAAATTGGCCAATGGGATTGTGCTGGGGGGGATGGAGCAGTATGTGAAGCACCGCTTCTCCCTCTCCCAGGCTCACAACTGAGAAAGACATACAGCTGCAGCAGCTGCTTTTCTGAGCGGTGTTGGGGGGCCATGTGGGGTAAGCAGAGACTCTGCCTGAGGCTCCCCGCTGTGTCCGTGGGCTGGATCTGGTGGCTTGGTGGGCTGTATCCAGCCTTTGGGCTGAATTTTGCCCAGGCTTCATCTAGCGCAATATCCTCTCTTCCTACAGTGGCCAATGAAGCTGTGTCAGAAGCAAATTGTCACAGGGAAAGGGGTGGGCAGAGCCTCCTTATTCAATCCATGGAGCAAAGAAGAAGATGAAGTGTGAATTTCCCTACACTAACAGCAAGGTGATTGTGCTGGTTCTGTTTGACACGTGGCACGGAGCTGCTAGCAAAGCTTCCCGGAAGCAGGGACAGGACCAGCATGAATTTCCGTAACCCAGTTTGATCATAGCGAATACATGGTGTTAATTATGCCGGCATCTGGCCATGCAGCCTTGGCCTGCCACGTTCCCATTGGAGTCCATTGGACAGTTACCCAGAAAAACGGAATGCTCTTGTGTTTCCTGCTTCTCAGGGATTTCAATTTGATTAGCTGAAGTCAGGGAGTTGGGTCTGAGGATCGGGTGCCGAATTAAACCTTAGTATGACACACTATAATAATTAACTGTCAGGGCCAAATCCACTTGCCTCTCGCACACAAGTAGTCCCATTGTAATCAATCAGTAGCATGGTAAAGCGTTAAAGAGCATGTTTCCTACATCATATTCACAGGCCCATTAATGGAGGGGAAGCGGGCAAAGAGGGCAACCACTGGCCGCCCCTCCCCAAACCTCTTTGAATTACCATCTGCCAGCTGGAGGTGGGGACATGCCACAGTCTGGGTGATGCTAAGAGCTGACTGCTCTTGGCCCCACCCCTTCCTCTCTTAGCCCTGCCCCTTCCTCCCTGGTCCCACCCCTTCCTCCCTTGGCTCCGCCCCTTTCAGGAAATGGAGCCAGGTCTCCCACATCTTGCCCAGAGGCCTGCATTGGCTGTCGGCCCCGCTGCATATACAAGTCACATTTTCATGGTCACAGTCACATTCCTAAGTAGCAAGAACTAGACTTTCTCCCCAAGTACTCTTTATCCTGATGATACAGAAGCTGAAGTAGCTGAAAACTTTCCCACTGGGTAAAGGACAAGGCTATCTTGTATTTATTTTGGACAATGCACAGGGCCAACTGGGGGACTGTGCAGAAAAAATAAGCCCCCTTCATAAGAACAGCTTGTTAAAACTGCAGCTTGCCACCTGAGACAGAAGGGATGGTACTCAATGCTTTTCTTACTCAAAAGAAAGCATCTGGCTCAGTGATGTGTTTCCATCTCAACACACCTGATATATCCAAGGTCTTGTGGTGTTTCTGTTAGTGTCGCAGGACTCTTCACTCTCGCCTTATTCCTGTACACACACACTATTACATACACCCGCCACTGAGAGTAGAGCAGGCCTATGCATCTCTGAAGTATCACTCACACCCAATTCTGGGAGGGCACATGCTGGGGGGTGAATGTCACTCCCAGGACCCAGTTTGGTACCATTGACAATCAACACCATTAAACAACAACAACAAAATCATTTTGCAGAGATGTGGGGGGAATTATATATACATGGCCGGTGAAGAAACTCAAATGTGGCGTTCTGGTCCTGGAATTTAGATACAGCTTTTGGGGATTCAATGTCCTAAACTAATCTCAGCGGTTCAGAACTACTTCAGCATTTGGCTCTGGCAGGTGATGGGAAACAAACAAGAGAAGAACAAAGTGACTTCCTCTCCCACCCCTCTCCTTGTGAATTTGACAGACACGGCTTCAATTTAGGAACACAAATGTCTTTTCCCAAGTCAGATTGTGAGCTAAGGAAGGAATAAAAAAGAGGAGGAAGGAAGAAAGTCCCCAGGACCCTAATTTACCAAGTTACTGACTTCAGAATAAAGCTGGGAATCCTGGCAGTATCTGAAAGATGAGCAAGAAGATTTGTGGGGTAGATTTACTGGGTCACGGCGGTTGGTTTGTGATGCTCTGACAGACTGGTTTGAGTGGCCAGAACTGCATAAACCAACTCCAGCCTTCAGCTTTTGGTGTGGCTTGTTCTTAAGATGATTCTCTGCTAATCTAATCAAGACTTAAGAAAGCAGAGACCTCCACCTTGAGTTTGAGTTAGTGGATTGTTTTGCTTCCAGGTATTTTAGAGCCAGGAAAGGGCTCTGTTTCAAAGCTGGGCTGGACTCCCAAATAGATAAAGGGTAACACTGTCAAAGGTGCCCAAGTCCCGTTCTCAAAAGTCAGTTTCTCCTGAACACATAAATCAACATGAATGGGATTTGGGGTCCTAAATTTGGAACTCTTTCCCCATACTTTTTTTCCCCCTTCCCCTGGCTGCAAGATGCACATGGACAAATATGCTAGCATATGTGCTATTACTCTGATGTTAAAAAAAGACAGAATAAGGTTATGGTTACAGATAGTCATTTTGAGCGCTCTCTACAATATTCTAATATACGACCTTGACACAATTTGCCCCAGGGCAGGGTGGATCACATTGAGTAGAAAGTTTTTCCATTCCATCTGCAGGCTTCATACCCAGCAATCAACACGTGAAACACGCGTAATAGCCATCAGGGGTGCTGCATTTTGTCCCCAACTGTCCGGGTCGGAAATGCGGCTCCCCTTCGTGATACCTTTAGAATTCCCAGAAGAGGGCAGTTCCCTTTGTGAGAGAAAAGGCCAACTCATGGCAAAGTCTCGCAAGCCGGTTCCATCTTGGGCTGCTGCGGGCGCTCCTGTGGGGTGACTGCATTGGGGGGTCCATTGGGGTTTCTAAAATGACCCACGCAGGACAGCTTCTATAAATAATGGCACGGGTGCATCATGATACGCAAAAGGGTAACTGATCACATTTACCTTGGGGTCAGGATTGTTGCACGTCCTCAGAAGAAATCAGAGCCGTGTTCACTTTCATAACATACAATCCAGCACCTGTGCAACAGGGCTTCATGGAGGAACAACTCTCAGCTCTTCCTCTACAACCAGTTGGCTGCAGTGTTACTCCAGGGGTGGGCAATAAAACATCAGCAATTTACCAGGATTAGCCCCAGGTGGGCCACTGATGTCATATTGATCTGTACCTCTGCAGCTGTGAGCATTTACTGCTCCCGTTGGTGATGAACAGCAATCCCTGACCAGCGGGAGCTGCGATCGCCCGTACCTGCAGAGGCACAGATAAATATGGCTGTGTGGGGCCCACCAGGGACTAACCCTGGTAGACCAGATCTGGCCCATGGGCTGGTATTTGCCCACCCCGTGTTAGTGTATCTCTAGTTAGGGTGAGCAACGCCGGCCATACGTCACTTTCTCACCACTCTTCTCTTGCAACAGTAAACCCCATAGTGACAAAGGGAGAAAGATAAAATGCTTCACTCCATGCCTCCCAATTCAAAGCTTTTCTCTCTACCACTCCACTCTGGCTTTCCTTCTCCTCCCTCTCCATCACCCGAAATCCCACCCGCAATCAGCAAGCAGCCATACAGACATACGTGAAGATGAAAAGTCTGAGTGATGTCCATATGTGTTAATAGCGTTATAGAAGCTAAGTGCAATATTGGTGTATC
>JANRFK010004440.1:42644528-42662297 GCA_030068395.1 Apalone spinifera | reverse complement strand
TACATTTGCATCCCTAGTTCGAACTAGGGTGCAAGTGTAGACATACCCTTAGATTCTAAGCATGAGAGCAAGAACCAGCCAGCCATGCACCTGTGAGAGATAAGGCTTGGTACCACCTCAGAGAAATGGCCCACCCTGCCCAATATGCTGTCTCTAGCAATGGTCATCTCTGACACTTGAGAGGAAGGAGGTAAGAAACCCACCCCAAATGCATTGTGGGGAAAAACATGGGGGGGAAATGCCTTGCCAGTAGCTGGTTGAAAGAATGAGCTTTAGGAACATAAGACCTGAACCAGAGGTGTGCCCCAGGCCTGTTGAGGCCTTCCCCTCCGTCATCATAAGCAACCCCACCACAACTACTCTCATATGTTTGTCCAGCTCTCTCTTGAAATGTGATACATTCTTTTTCCCCAAAACTCCTACTGTGAGAGTGTTCCAGAAAGTCACCTCTGAGATGGTTAGAGACCTTCTAATGCCCCGCCTGAATATGTTTATGGCCAGTTTACACCTACCCTCCCTCGCCACAACTCTACTCTTGCACTGCTGCTGCTCAACTGTGTCTCAAGCAAGGGTAAGTGTTGCAATGCACAAATTAATCATGTATGTGACCCAGGCAATCATTTTGCTGACTGCTTAATCATTTCACTATCCCTTCTATGGCCAAGGAAAATAAAAGGAACTCAGAAGTGTACTGTGTGGCTATTAAAGGAGAATAGTTCCTGTTCTGAAACGCTAATTGGGCCTGCAAATATACTGTGCATCAGGACCTTTCTGCAAACCCAAAGGACTTTCCTTTTGAGAAATAAACTTGAAGATGGTCACATGGACCCAATAAAAATCTTCAGCTTCACAGATGCTGATTTAGATGGTATCTCCATGTTTATACTGGTCCCATACATATGAGCAAGCACCAGGGCCAGTCCTAACCAATTGGTGGCCCTGGGTGACTGCCCGGCTTGCCCATAGGGTTGCCAGATGGTTTAAAAAAAAAATACTGGACAAAAATTTGTCAAGCAAAAACCAAAAACCAAAAAAAAAAAAAAGGGAGGATTTGGGAGGTCAGGCCGAAATGTATTTGCGGCGCGCCCCTAAGACCTGCTCTATTGGCAGCCCCTTGAAAATGGTGGCCCCAGGCGACCACCCAGCTTGTCCGCCCCTAAGACCAGCTCTGGCTAGCACTTATAAAATTATGAGCTCCGCAGCCTTTGAGTTACTGTACTCTGAAATTCTAAAATCACTCTAAAAATGGGACAGGCTGAAAGTTAAGCATGTAGTTAAAAGGACCTTTGTTTAGCTTTTGACACAATCCAATAGTATTTAGGTCTTTGCGCAGTCAATGGAGATTGATTACCCTCTTTTTTTCTGATTTGGGAGCGGAGAGTGTCGGGGCACCAGAACAGGGATAGTACAGAAGAGATGGTCTCTACTTGCAGAAATATTGGTCTAAAGGATGGTGACTAGCATTAAAACAGGAATTCATTAGCCCCTTTCCAATCATCAGCAGACATCAAAGTGAACCTCAAGCAGATGTAATTTCTATCATTACAGCAGATGAAGTTAGTAATCTTTCACAAGAAGACATGGGATCAATAGCTACTTGAGAAGATGCAGCTGCAGAAATCGAAGCAGGACTGACCTAGGAAAGGAGGTGTAAAAAATAATAGCAGGCTATATAAACCAGATGAAAGCTATAAGGTAGGTTAGTGACCTTGAAAGAACTAGGTAACTAAGGAAGTAAGAAGGGCAGCAATGATTTATACATATGCTTTGCACAAATACTACAATGTTTATTGAAGGATTCAGTAATTCTGAACAGAGTACAGGAGGCCCCTGACTTGCGACCGCCCGAGTTCTGACCCCCTGCACTTACAACCATTTTTGTAAGTGCAGAAGGGGCCAGAAACCGCCGATTTATGTCTTTGGCCCACATTTACACGGCGCATGGCACCTATCGTAAATGAGGGTTCGGGTTATGACACCCCCGACTTGCGTCGCTTCCCCCAGAACCAATCACGTCGCAAGTTGGGGGCCTCCTGTAGAGTATTATTAGACTAACGAAAAGGGAATTTATATAGGAATGTTGGGCTCTTCAGAGACAGAGGAAGCTGGGGAAATGAGTTTAGTTTAATTTCTTTGTTTCTGACCTGAAACTTTTTTTTTCCTATAGCACTAAGCACCCTGATTTTATCTGGTGTTTGTAGATCTGTAAATGTTTTATGACATACACAGACTTCTTATATGCAGAAGATGAACAATGCTGGGGGGGATGACTATGTGGAGGGAAATACTGAAGATAGATTCTGGAGCTTCAGGTCATGTCTACACTAGGAAATTATTTCAAAATTACTAAATTTGACTTATGAACTCCCGATGTAAGAAATTTGAATTTGTGTGTCCTCACTATGGGAAATAATTGAAATTAGTCCAAGGCAGGCTCCGTTAATGTGGATGCACTACCTCAGATTCAGAGCCCCAAGAAGCACTCTGAGGAGCTGTGGGAGGCCTCTCAGAGGTTCGTTAGTTTAAATTAGTGGCACTGGAGCATCCACACTAATGTTATTTTGAAATTGCTATTTTGGAATTAGTGTTACTCCTCATGAAAAGCAGGACTAGAGTTCAAATTCCGTATATTCTGGAATAACGGCCTTGGTAGTGTGGATGCACCACTTACAAATTGGAACTTGGAGGGCAGGATATTTCACACTGAAGTCCTAGTGCTGACCGGGCCTCACTGAGTACCTTCTCCTGTTGCCTCAGAAGACCATTTGAATTCTGGACCTGACTCAGTCTGCAACAGTCAACAGAAAAGCTCCCTTTGCTTCAATATTATCATCATAATTATTAAGGTAGCGCTTACAGGCCTCCACCAACATACCACTTTGTGCTAGGGGCTGTACAAACATACTACTAAGAGACAGTCCCTGCTCCCGTGAGTTTACAGTGTAAGTAGACAAGACAAAGAACGTATGGAAAAGTGACGTGACTTGCCCAGAGTCACATAGCAGCTCAGTTTTAGAGTTCAGATTAGAACACAGAACTCCAGATTCCCAGTCCAGTACCTGACCCAGCAGAGGATATTCCATCTGCCTTTTTAGGTTTTAGACTAGGCCCTTTGCCATTAGCTTCACTGATGCCAGGGTTGGGCCATTAATTAACATTAGTATACCTAAGAGAATGGTGATAACTTCTCATTGTAGTCAGCTTTCGAATTGGTTGTAAATATTGCAGTTAAAAATGAAATCTCCCCGACCATTTAAATACAACATACGCAGATCTTCTACCAACAGTGACATCCCTTAGCAATTATATATTAGTCCCAAGCCTGCTACTTCAGCAAGAGCCAGATCTATTAAAAGACATCTATTATGATAGCATGTCATAGCTGTGATTCTGGTCAAGTTAAAAAATAGTCATATCAATATAAGAGGTTTATGGGGATGGCTGCATTACGGGAACTCTGCTTGAAGCACTGATCTTGCCACATGATAGAATGAGTTTTAGTGACTGCTTCCTAAGCAGGAAACAAGTAGTTTAAATTCCATCTAGGGCCCAATCCTATACCCATTGCAGTCAATGAGACAACTCTTACTGACCTCAGTGGATTAAGGAGCGAGCCCTTCGTACCAAGTTGATGCGCTGTTCTTAAACATGTGTATGAGATTCCAAGTTCCCCTCCTAATACAAAAGTTCCCCAACAAAGATTAAGGGCTTGTCTGCCTTCACAAATGATTCATGTGCATCAGCAGGGTCTACACTACATTGGAAGGTCCAAGTAAGATATGCAACTCCAAACTACGTAAACTACAGAGCTGGCATTGACGCGCCTGTCGGCTTTCCTTACTCCTCATGAGGAGCAGGAGTACAGGTGCTGATGGGGGCATCCTCTGAGTTCGATTTAGCGAGTCTTAACTAGACCCACTAAATCAAACCCCAGAAGATTGATTGTGGCAGTGTCGATCTTCCACGTAACGTAGATGTGCCCTTATAGTGCAGCAAGTTAGACCGGGCAGTCAGGATCATTTTGGCCTACAGATTTCATTTTGACCTCCCCCCCCACACACCATATAAAAAACACTATCTGGGAAAAATGTGACTTACAGATTAGCAACCAGCCAATCATGTACAGGGAATGGAGGTATGTCGGCATTAGATGGTTGTTGGAGCAGACATAATTCTTATCCCATGTCCTATCTCATCAGGACAACCTCCTGGCCACAGCAATGTGACAACGAACACAGTGACAATCTCTCTCGACCTACCACTTGGATCCGGGCATTGTGGGACCCTGAAGAACAGGGCATAATACAGATGATCTACAAATGAAACAGGATTCTGTGGCTTGAAGGTATTACTAAAACCTGGGAGCATCCTTTAAAGGCTGCACTGGAGCCAACTGCATTCCGTAATGTCTCGAGAGCTTTATGTTTAAGTAAAAAATGCACTTAGCATGTGTTGGACGCTGCAAAGACTAAGATTAAAGCTCTTCCATCAGACAGATGTTGGTGATGTGATAACAGCGCACTCCTGCACATGTTGGTTGCACATCTGCAGAAAGAAGCTGACATGAGAATTAAAATGATTTGGGGCTTTAGCAGCCGAACATCAGCTGAGAACTGCACATTAGGAGACTTATCCACGAATTTGGGCTCCTGGCATTCATGGTTTCTGAGAGCAGCCTATGATCACCAAGCAAATGATTTCACAGGGGTGGGGAACTAAATCAATGCATGTTAGAACAGGGGTATTCAGACCTCTTTTGCCAGAGAGCAGCTCACCTTCTCCCCCAGGGATCAACTCCATGAGCTGAAGAACTATTTTTAGAAACATTTAAGGAATATCCAATGACCCATTCACCGCTCAAGACCTCCTCCACCCTTTTTCTTGATTCTTTCCCCTACCTTCTTTCACACTCCCCCTTGCTGCCTTGGCCATGGTGTTTCCTTCATTAACTGTAAAGTGCTAATTATTTTGATTGTATAGTTTAATAGTAAAGTAGAAACTGGTTTTGCGATATGGATGTTAAGACTATGCGCCATGCTATAGATGGTCATTTCAAATGTTTTACTTTCATTTTGCTTGTGATGGTTACATTTAAAAGTTTAAATTAATAAAAAGGCCTTAATAAAAAAAAGAAAAAAGTGAAACATTCATTAAGTCTGATTTTTCCTCTCTGAATTTCTGCATGTATTGAGAGTTTACTATGAAGAGGTTCTGGTTGAACTCTATCATTTCTATGTAATTATTTTTTAGTAATGTTCCCTAATTCTCAGCGGGCTACTAATGAATTCAAGGAGTCATATGCTCTCTCTGAATTACTTGCTGTAATTTCCCACAGGTGTTAACTTGGATCTAATTGGAGGTTGGGCACTTTATTAAAACACCTTTCTATCTGTTATGTCTGTGTGTATGATGTAGACACCAATAGTCTCACTCAAATTATCCAAACCTCTGTCCCAATAGACAAACATTTCAGCTCTGGCAAAACTCTTTCTGCTAAAGAAACCAAAAAGAATAAATCAGTATCTGTATTTTGGTAGCACGTAAAGAACCAATAGCATTCAGCAGTGGACATACGCCGAGTAACAGAATCTGCTCTATACAGCTTCAAATCTAGATAGATAAGGCAAACAACAAGTGTGAGGAGAAACAAAGTAACTTACACAAGGTCACAGTGCAGGTTCCGAACACAGCTCACCTGAATTCCGAGGGGTTTTCTAGCCTCCCTCGACCTGACTGCCTCTGAGTTGCATCCGGTTGTGTGAGAAGGCAGCACTTGGTCTAAATTTAGAAGCATCGTCTGTTGGGCCAAAGCCTGCTTCCTCCCTGGTTCCATGATATCATGGAAAGTTGGCCAAATGCAGGGGAACTGTGGAAGTTCTCCTGCACATGGTCTTTCAAAGTACAAAAAAAATGTCCCTGGGGGTGAATTCATAATTTAATCCTCACAGACCTTAAGGCCCGAAGGGATCACTGTGACCGTCCAGTCTGACTTCTTGCACCTCATGGGCCACAGAACCTCACCCACCCAACTTCTCTCATAGATTCATAACCTCTGGCTGAGTTATGGAAGTCCTCATAACATAACTTAAAGACATCACGTTACAGAGAATCCACCATTTAGTCTCTACCAGTAAGTGACCCATACCCAATCGAGCAGAGGAAGGCAATAAGTCCTTCTCAGCCAATCTGTCTTGGGAGGAAAATACCTTCCTGAGCCCAAACATGACAAATCAGTTGGAGTAGACTGTGAGTATGTCAATCAGCCAGACACCTGGAAAGAATTTTCTGTAGTAAATGAGAATCCTCCCCATGTACCAACCCATCTGTGGCCATTGGAGACATTTGCTATGACCACGCACAGATGGGCCATGTGTCGTTTCAAACCTTGTGGAGTTCTGTGGCACCTTATAGACTAAGGGTATGTCTACACTAGCCCGTTCGTTCGATCTAGGGAGGCTAATGAGGGCGACCAAAATTGCAAAAGAAGCGTGGGATTTAAATATCCCATGCTTCATTAGCATGTTCCCGGCTGGTCACCATTTTAGAAATTGACTAGCCTGAAGTAACTGCCCACGTTTACACACGGCAGTGAAACGGGATTCTAAATTAAAGCCCTAACTCGAATTAGCTGTTATTCCTCCTGCAATGAGGTTTACCAGCTAAGTCGAGTTAGGGCTTTAATTCGGAATCCCATTTCACTGCTACATGTAGATGTGGGCAGTTACTCTGGGCTACTCAATTTCTAAAATGGCGACCGGCTGGGAACATGCTAATGAAGCGCGGGATATTTAAATCCCATGCTTCATTTGCAATTTCGGTCGCCCTCATCAGCCTCCCTAGATCGAACTAGGGGGCTAGTGTAGACATACCCTAAGAGATTTATTAGGGCATAAGCTTTCGTGGGTAAAACATCAGATGCATTAAAGTTATAGAAGCTGGGATGTAAATAAGGAAGAAGTTGTTTGTGTGAATGAGGCTAATCAAGTCAGGGTGGGAGTGGCTCATTCACAGCCTTCCAGGACGACATCGTGAACAAACAACATCACATGCTCCATAACCTCAGCCATGCAGAACACAATGCTATCTCTGAATATTCACATCGCTGCATGAAAGCCTGACTTGATTTTCCTCCAGGAGGGGCCCGAGACAGGCTGTGGCAGCTGGCGCCCCAGACGGAAGATGCTATCGGCATCCCCACCTGCACAGCCGTCAATGGGCCGACATCATCATCAGGCGCCCCGGGCACCCCGTGACATCATCATCGGGTGCCGTTGAAGGCAGTGCCCTAGGTGACGGCCAAGTTGGCCTATAGCCACGGGCCGCCCCTGTTTGCCTCATTACCACAAGAAACTCCTTCCTTATATATACACCCCTGCTTCTGTAACTTCCACTCCAGTTCATCGTATGATGTGGCTTTTGCCCTTGAAAGCTTATGTCCTAACCTAATAAAAGTCTCTAGGGGTACATCTACACAGGTGTGCAAAAGTTGAATTAAGCTGCATGACTTCAGCTACATTGAGTAGCTGAAGTCGAAATAGCTTAATTCGGCTATTGGCGCTGACTACACAGCAGGATGTTAAAGGAAGAACACTCTTCCTACGACTTCCCTTACTCCTCATGAAATGAGAGCTACAGGAGTCAAAGTAAGAAGTCCTCCATCTCGGCATTATTTCAAAATAATGGCTTGCTGTGTAGATGTGTACTTCGTTATTTCAAAATAATGCTGCTTTGTAGATGTACCCTAAAGTGCCACAGGGCTGCTTGTTGTTTTTGCAGATACAGACTAACACGACAACCCCTCTGAGACTTCAAACCTTATCACTTTCTACTTCCCTATCAGAATAGCTAGTCAGAAAATTGAATTTCCATTCTGCAGGAAATTTGACACTTCAAAATTGATTTCCCTCGGTGGAAATAAAAAAAAGTAGTCACAATTGCAAAAAAAAATGTTCATGGAATGAAAATTCTGAAAAAATGTGATTTGAAAATATTAAATAGTTTTGCTTTGATTACTTTGAAACATAACATAAAATATTAAATACATTCTGCCATTATCAGAATGAAACAAGATCATCATGGCTAAGGGATTTGTTTATATACTTTGGTTGAAATTGACATATTCCACAAAATGTTTCAATTTCAACAAAATTGCACTTGGAAAAAGGTTTCAACCAGTCCTATTTACAAACATGATTCTCATTTACTTTTCTAAACTAAAAAAATATTCCATTAGAAACAATTACAGTCAAATTCATAACAGAAACATCAGTCATCAAGACACACCATGCTGATTCTCTAAGCTTTAGAAAGAACAGGTCTACTCTAAAGGGTAAGGTCGAATTAAGCTATGCAAGTTCATCTACATTAATTATGTAGCTGGAGTCGATATACTTTAATTTGAGTTTCCCTGAAGTCTGTACAGCAGACTTGGGAGCAAGCGCTCCCCATTGGTTTCCCTTACTCTTCATGAGGAGCAAGAGTACTGACAAGGAGGGGGGTGCCTTCTGAGTTTGATTTAGCCAGTCTTTAATAGACTGATAAATCGAACTCCGGAAGATTGATCGTGGCAGTGTCGATTGCCCCCATAGTGAAGACATGGCCAAACCCACACCTCGTCTTCCTAAGGGGATAGCACATTCCCTCACTGTTGTTTCTTTAATTTATACATGTAAATGGATAATTCTTGTCTAATCTGAATTTTGTTATTGTAGTATCTTGATCCTGAGGCTCCTTTCTTTATCTCACAATGCTTATAGTGTATTACAGCTGTTGGATCACAAAAATATTCCAATAAATTCTGTTTCATGTTGATGTTCCAACAGCTCAGCTTCATGACTCTTGAACAGCTTCTAACTATGACACGTCTAATAAATAGCTCTCTAATCACAGCATAAGTAATCTCAGATTCATTCCAATAATTATTGCAATAAATGTGTTACTAACAGTCCGTCTGTTTAAATATCAGCAATAAGATAGACCAGAAAAGGAGCCATATTAAAGGGACTTGACTTTGGAGTCAGTTCATGTGCATTATTTGATTCCATTTAAGAGACAAATTTAAATACTTAGCAAAAAGTGTATCTCTAGCAGGGGGCGTGTCTTGCACAGACTGAAATTTACTTTAAAAAGAAAAGGTAAGTAGGCAAAAGGGAACATGCAGAGGTGAATGCTGAGGTGAGTTAGGTATCTTTAGCACATAATGTAAGGAAGTACTATTAAAGGAACCATTTATCTGTGTAGAAAAGTATTTCTTATTAATGCAGCCATCACTACCCGCTGGAGTGATCCACTGCCACAAGCTATAGTTACATACGTTACTTTTTCCTGGATCTCAACAAACAATGTCCCCCCAAGTTTTCAGAAAATATTCAGCATATTTGGCTGACTACTCAGCATTCCTTATTCATACCACCCCCAAGATTTTACATCCTTTACAATCGCCATCATGACAAAAACACATTAGTGGAAAGCACATGCATATAATATGTGCAGGAAAGCGTATACTATGCTCGAAGAGGCCTCTGTCATTTAGGAACACCACCGTGAGCCATATGTGCTATGGCTCTCAACTTGCTTCCACTGGTGTGACAAAGAATTTGCTCCTACCCTCCTGTGAGCCACAGCATTGTGTGTCTAAACTGTTTAAATGTGGACATTTTAAGGGACATCCATGAGTTTCAACATCAGCGAACAGGAACTCAATTTACTTGTTATTTGTGATCTTTGAAGTTGCCGTAGTTGTATTTTTATATTGGTTTATCTAGCAGTTGGCAGTAGCTTCCCTTTTCATGTTCTCTTGAATTCCTATGATCAGGACCTAGTTCTGCCATCTTTCTGCTCACAGCAGTCCACCCAAAGGAAAAAACCTTGCATATGATGGGCATGATGCAACACCACATTTAAATATATGAAAAAATGAAGCTGTGCATTACATCACTCTACAGGTGCATGCAGTACGGTAGGAATGTTGTCCAACGGCACATCCATTGCAGCTCAGAGTTCTATAAATACAAGAATATGGAGCCATCAGAAGATATAATGGTCCATTCCAGTTGCTCAGCAGAGACTTCCAACACACAAAGAGCAAATATTGATGTTTCATCTTCAAGGATTCTTCCAAATGGTAGCAAGTGAATGCTCAAAATATCTCCAAATATCTCTCTCAAGAAAGAAGTTGCTTTTTCTCCTTCTTTCTTCTGAGGCAGACAATTTGGATTCTTCTGAACTCATTTACACATACATTCTGTGACAAGGGATTGCCACACGGGCTTTCACTCAAGATTGAGAATTTGTTCCTCTCATCTACCGTGTATCTTTTCTTGAAGACAGCACGTCCACAGTTCTGATTCACCTTTGTTTTTGAGATAATTCTTTTTAGTGGTGTCATCTGGGGTTGTGACATTAGATTCCTATTCTCCACATGGAAAGGTTTTGGATATAAAATTGCTTTCATGATACAGTTTTCTCTAGTACTGTTATATCTCTACAATAGATTATTCCGAATGTACTTATTATAGACTATATGTATGTGTTCTTCATCAGTCCATTCTGAAGGCCTTTCCAGTGTGTAGGCCCCTATGAGAACAGGGAAAAACCTACTGGATTCAACAGTCAATTGCTTGCTTATATATATATATATATATATATGCGCGCAATTTTGTTTGTTTGTTCAGGAACTCCTCCTAAACGGTAAGAGCTAGGACAGCCACATTCGGTATACAGCTTCCTCTTATCATAACTGAAAGCAAGGTCAGGGGTTGGTTGTGCCAGGACAATGGGATGTGCCTGGAATGGGATTGCTTCTCATAAAGCCATACAGAAAAGAGACAATCACCAGCCAGGTGAAAGAGCCTAGCTGGGGGAACACCCTCCACAGGACTGCCCCAGCCCTGAGCCTCCCACATGCCCCTAGGCACCCTTTAGGGAGGGCTGGGAAGGACTGAAGCTCACACCCCTCTTCAGATTTGTACAGAGACATTGCTGTCCTCTCCCCTTTGTCAGGGAGCGGGGGGAAGTGCACAGTTTGTTGCATTCCTCACTCTGGCTGGGGAGTGCAGGCTGCAGATGAGCTGTGCACTTTGCTTTCAATCCCAGATAGGAACAGGGAAGGGAAGAGCAAACAGCCCTGTTATGACTCTGGGGAGGGGTTGCCCCCCACCCTCCCCAATTACTTACACACACACACACACACACACACACACACACACACACACACACACACACACACACACACACAGAGTATCCCCTACCCAGAACCCCCCTTCACTTCAACCCTGACTCCTGCATCCCTCCACACTCCCAGCCCCCTGCCCTGTGCCCCTCCTTAAAGACTGGAGCAATATATTTATGACAAATGTCCCAAATGAAATGTTTTAACCCTAGTTTTTGGACTGAAGACATAAAAATAAGGGAAATCTCTTAACATTTTTTGGGGAAAGTGGGAAAATATGGGCCTTAATGACCAGGGCTACTCTATGATATGAAGATATCGATAAATGAAATTTGGCCCTCAACTAAACATTAGAATCCTTGTCCCAAAAGTATATGACTCTTCATGAAAGGACATAAAGCCACTATAGCAGGTACATTGGCTTTCTAATCACAAACTGCCCATGTTGTACTTGCTCTTATCTTCATTAATTTCTTGGAAATGTACGTTCTAGAGGCTGCCAGACACAGTACTATGCAATACAATGGATTACGTACTGATTTGCTGCAAATTACTTCAAGGACATGGGAACTTTTTTTAATGCTTTCCACTGTCTATCTTCATATGATGTTCTGCAAAGGTTAATTTGCCTTACTTATTTATGTTACTGATCAACCTAGCATTTATAAATGTTAATCTATTCTTCTCTGGCTTTAAAAATCACAGATCCAGCCTCTTCTGCAAAATAACATTTCCATCCTCTCCCTTGGTTGATTAAGTATTGAGAGATATCTACAGACACCGTATCCAACAGTCAAAACTAATATGAACTTGTTACTTACTGAACATCAGAGAATTCTCATTCTTGAGACATTAACTACTACATAGTTGAGAGAATTTGTCTGTTTCATCAAGAGCTCCTCCTAAACGGTAAGAGCCAGGACCACCAAATTCGGTGGACAGCTTCCTCTTACTATAACTTAAAACAAGGTTAGAGTTTGGTTGTGCTAGGAAAATGGGATGTGCCTGGAATGGGATTGTTTCTCAATAAACACTACAGAAAAGAGAGAGAATGGAGAAATTTGAAGTAGTGCTTTATTTTGGCACAGCTAGAAGGTTTAAGGTTTGAAAACTAGAAGAAAATATCATTGGAAACCAAATTGACTATAGCGGTTTTTGTTAAAACATAGCAAATGATAAGAGTTTATAGGGATGAAGAAAAAAATACATTTGATGGAATTCCCATTTTTAAAAAATTACTAAAAAAATTAAACAGAAACATTTTAACAATCCTTTTTTAAATGAAATCCAAAATCAGAATTAAACTTCATAAAAATAATACCGTAGTTTTGAAAAATACAATAATTTAAATTAAGCATGAACATTTTCCTTTTATTTTCCCCCCAAAAAACACCCCACACCGACAAAACCCTTAATTGAGTTACAGACTTAAGCAACGCTAAGTAAATCTGCTAGTTCTCTGCAAAGTCTTTTCACACTCCATTACTGTAATGTACAAGATTAGGCCAAAGGGAAAAATAACCCATTTCCTGATCATGTCTAATTTTGAATCAAAAGAAGTCAATAGAGTTTCACCACTGTATATCTACTGAGATCAATGGATCTGGCCTGCATCACTGCAACTGTAGTCAACAGGGCTACACCACTTTACATCAGCTGATAATCTGTCCCCGTGAATCTTTTTATTCAGCTCTTCCTTTTCCCCCTTAACTCTTAAAGTCTCTACATAGCATAGGCCCATTACTAGATGGAGGTGGTAAAATTGTTAATGACGCAGGAAAGGTAGAAGTGTTCAATAAATATTTATGTTCCATATTTGGAAAGCATTTCATCTGAGGATGGGGAAGTGCTTTCCAGTCCATTAGCTACCAAGGAGGATGTTAGGGGTTATCTGCTAGGCATAAACATTTTAAAATGATCAGGCCTGGGTAACGTGCACCCAAGAGTCCTGAAAGAGTTACTTGTCAAACATCTCTGGCCTGCTGATGTTATTTTATTTAAAAAAATCTTCAAGCACTTGGGAAAATTCGATAGACTGAAACAGGGCTAGCACTGTGCCAGTACTCCAAAAGGGCACACAGGCTAACCCAGGTAAACCTATATCATTCACGGATAAAATAATAGAAAAGCCAATAAGGAATTAAATGGATAAAGTTTAAAGGACAGGAATATAATTAAGGCCAATCAAGTTTGTTTTATGGAAAATAGGTCTTGGCAACCATACTTGAGCTCCTTCTTTGACGAAATTACAAGTCGGTTTGATAATGTTAACTTCAGAGATGTAATATAGTAACAAAACTTTGAAAACCCACACCTGTAGCATCTTAGAGACTAATGAAAATATATAAATAGTCTCATGAACTTTGTAAGGCATTCCTCTGCATACCACACGACATTTTGTGCTAAGTCACAGATTTCATTGTGGCATTGTTGAATGGGAGTATTTGTAGTGGGGGACCACAGGGATTGGAATGGCGATAGCAGGTGACACACAAAGATTGACAGAATGGTAAATAATGATAAATACAGAGCAGTATTCCCTGTAAGCTGGGTACTTCTGCAGCCACTCAGAAAAGATTCAGATGTCTCCCAGCTAATTTGCAGAGCACCCACAGCTAGATTTGTATTTTTACTGGTGGTGCACATTCACATTTGCCTCGGTACATATTATAAAATTATTCCACACATGGATGGAAAAAATCCACTCGTGGATAGAAACATTGGTACAGAGAAAACATTGGTATAGAGCCATCCAAATTTCTTGCTAACCTGGGCCTGGTTATCTGGTAACAAAATGTGTCTTAATACAGTCAGCTATGCAAAGTTGCATAAGGAATGTAGCCCATACATACGGAATGAAGGACTGTATCCTGGAAAACTGGGACATTCTGTCCACTATGCCCACTAAATCCTTTCCCAACAGCTGAACATGAGCGCGTGTAATGCTGCACTAAACTGAGCTCTTGTAATCTTTGGATGTACAAAACAGGGCAGTAGCAAGATGATTTTTACCTCTGTGTAGGGCATTGGTGAGACCAGCCCACTGATGTGGGGAGGGGGCAAAGGTGGCAGTTGCCCCAGAGTCCAGCATTTCAAAAGGGCTTAGGGCTCCCAGCCACTGCCACGGCTATCATAGTGAAAGCAGCAGCAAGGGCCCAGCGCCCTTAAAATCATGTGGCGGGCTCTCTGGAGGGTAGGAGGTTGTGGTGCAGCATGCTCCAGGTGACACTCAAGGTCGGCTGTCCCAGCCCCGCCCCTTCCATCCAAGGTCCCGCCTGTTCTGGGAGCACGGGGCCCGCCCCGCTGGGTGCGATACTCGAATGCCGTGTACAATTCTGTGTTCGACACAGATGTTAAAAAACCGGGAGAGAACACAGAAACGAGACACAAATTTGTTTTGGGGGCTGGGAAAATGCCTTCCAATGAGCGACTCAAGGAGCTCAGTCGGTTTAGCTTATCGAAATGAAGACTGAGAGGCGATTTGATTTCAGAGTATGCATAGCTCCATGGGAGAAAATACAGGGTCCTCAGGGGCTCGTCCCTCTAGATGAGAAAGACACATCACCAGCTGATGGTTGGAAGCTGAAGCCAGACGGAATTCAGCTTTGGAATTAGGTAGAGCTGTTTATAAAAGCAGGGGGAGACTGATTAATACTGGCCCACAGTAGCAAGGCCAATGGCGGATTTCTCCATCTCTTGAAGTGTTCTGATCAAAACTGGATGTCTCTCTGGAAGAGCTGCTTTCTCCAAACACAAGTTGTGCTTTAGTCAAACAAAGTAGATTGTGGCTTAATCCAGACGTAGGGTGGAATTTAATGGACTGTATTATGCAGGAGGTCAGATTAGGTGATGGAATTGTCCCTTCTGGTCTTAAACTCTATGGATATTATTTTGGAAAGGCTTAAAAATAGAAATCAAGATAAAAGGGGAGTTCTGTCAGCCAGCCTTTCATTCCTTCTCCCCACTGGCTGAGCTGAGAGGGCATAGAATCCTTGATCCCCTATTCCCCAACATCATCTTGCTAGGACCCCTTTATGCTGTTGCCAGTGATGAAAGGGGACTCCAAAGCCATTGTATCTGGCCACTGGGGAATTCTCTCCTTGTGGAGGTAGTTCTTATATGCTGCAAAGATGAAAAAATAGCCTCCTCTGTCACAGTCTTCAGAGCCTGACAATGGCCTTGTCTATGCTGGTACGTTTTGTCACCAAAAACTCCCGTTGGTTGGCAAAACACTGAAAGTGCACACACGACAATGCAACTTTTGTCATGCGGAACACGCAGTTTTGGCAATCAAAAACTTCCACCCCTGCAAGAGACTTCTGTCTTTTCCCCTCCTTTCTGCCAGTATCCCACAATGCCTGCCCTGATGGCTCTGCTCAGTGTTTTTGTGATCTCTGCTCCCCTGCAGGCATGCGCCCCTCCCCTTTCAAAACTCTAGGAAGTGCCTGACAGCTGAGTGAGCTGCTCCATTTGGGTAACAAAGAACAAATCTGTTCTGCCTGCACTAGAAACACAGGGGGAGGCAGACTGCTGTTGCAGAGGGAGGACTGGAGAGATTGCTGTGCTACTTTGACATTCCTCAGCACAGAGAGCTCACAAAGCTATGAGAGAATTCCAAGAAGTGCAGGGATCAACTCTGCCTTCTCACAACTCTGCACAGTGGGATGCTTACCCATAATGCTTTGCTCTATCTGTTGACAGGGGAGCGAGCTAGCAATGTGGCCATGCAATGTCGACAATGGGAGGCAAGAAAACTGCTTTGATCAGTTTTCACTTTTGGCAATTTTTGCATGTCAACAGCACTTTTGTCACCAAATCTTCCTAGTGTAGACATAGTCTATGTGGGGCACAGCCAGGAAAAAGGAGATGTGTTCAGAGTGTCAATGAGAAGTCAATGCTTAGCTGGCCCTGCAAATATCTAATTTCATTCTAACCTGAGCCGAAATTCAGCGCAGCTCTCATGGCAAGTACACTGTTAAGAACTCAGCAAGGTGCTGGAATGAATCAAGATTCCTGGACACTGCATGTCATGAGTAGGATAGAGGAATGAACAGAGGAAAAACCAGCTGGCAGCAGGGAAATAGGGAAGCTGTAGCCCATACAGAACTGGCCCAAATTAAATAAGATTCCTAACGTCTCTCTTTCTTCCTGGGCTGATTCCCACACTGACCAGATAACCGTTTCCTCAGTACAATGCACAGCATCATATATTAATGTAATGAGGTGATGAATCGTCCATGTGCCATCATGACCTGGATTTACAAAGACCCCCCTAAAACCCTGGTCTGAAATAATAAGGATTTGGGTTTTACTACACTAGCAGTCTATATAGCATGTCTACACTATGAAGAAGATCAACCCTCCGGAGGTTGATCTTATAGCTTTCGATTTAGTAGGTCTAATGTAGACCCCTAGATCAAACATGGAGGGCAGCCCCCACCAGCATCTGATGCTCCTCGTTCTGAGAGGAGTAAGGGAAGCCAGTGGGAGTTTGTGCTCCTGTCGGCCTCCCACAGCGTGGATGTCATGGTAGCTTGCCTTAAGATGATCCGACCTGCTTTGTCTAGTATAGACCTGGCTTCAGTGTGCACATGGGTAGGGGAGGGGACTAATTGTGTGGAAGCTTTTTCAAAACAATTTGCCTCAGCCCTCAACTGATGTAGATGGGACTAGCTCCACTGAAATCAGAGCAATGCCCATGTACACCACCTGGAGAGCTGGCCAACCATGCAGGGATAGGTTAACACTTGAAGCGAATGAAGCTATAATTGGGTATTTCCATTACTAAAGAGAGGAACATCACCTGCAGGTAGTTCAGCATAGCCCCTCTTCTTGGCTGAAGAAAATTGTTTAATACAAATAAGATCTCCTGGTCTGTCGATCACCTCTTGCCTCTTTCTCCTTGGTATGTTCCTAGCTTTTTTCTTCCTTCAGCAACAGCTGGGCAGAGTTGGTCAAACCCTAACAAGGTTGTTTTTTTCCAGAATTTTCATAAGAATTTTTCATCTCCCTGTTTTCCTGGGAGATGGCCAATAATAACTTCTCTTGCTGGCGTCACAAGCAAATTAATTCAGAGCCCAAGACTCAGACCTGGCAAGTAATTACCTAGCCTGAATTTATTAGAGTGGAGGATTTGTTTTCCATAGTAAGATCAGGAAATGTATTTCTGTATTCATACAGCATAATCTGGATTCTATATTTCCTAGATGAAACTTCTGCTATCAGGTATTTTCGCACATCTCTTATGGAAAGGCAGTGGAAGTTGAGTGCTCATAACCACAGGCAGGATATGAGTCTTATAACCTACCAAATACTTAGGTCTGAATCATCTTTTCTGCTTCCATTACTGGAGAGGACCCACATTGCCCTAGAGATGTAGAAGGAGGAATCCACATTTCTGTGGCACCATTCTTATCTTCCCCCAATCCTATGGAAGCCTTTTGTGGGATCTCTACGTGATTGGTGAGGATGAGTCATTGTGGCGGGGTCCCCTGCCCCGCCCTCTTCTCCACCCAGTTCAAGCAGGCCCTGAGACCTAGTTCAGCATAATTCACAGGCCCAGAGGCCTAGCCTGAGGGTCAAGCAGGCCTGAGGCCTAG
>JANRFK010004440.1:42628797-42644428 GCA_030068395.1 Apalone spinifera | reverse complement strand
AGGGCCGTGGGGAAGGGGCATATTCTACCCAATAGACAATCTCTCCTCCCCCCTGTTCAGTGCCCCGTCACAGTCATGAAGACTCATGAAGTCTCCACATGGTTGGAGAAGATGAGAGGAGTCATGGGGCCAGGGAGATCAGTGCTTTCTCTAGCATCTCCCCCACCATCCTCCTTGCACACCACCCTGATCTTCATCGCCCTAGGAGGGTTGCTCAGGGCAGCCCCTAAGAGAGAACTCAAGGGAGTACAGTTCTTGTGGGATATTCTCAAAGCTGTATCAACTAGTGCAGAGTTCACTGGTAAACCAAAATCCAAAATATCTTTGCATAAAATAAAGACATTGATACATTGTGGGGGACAGGGACATACATTTTTCACAACCTTCCTCCATCCCAAAAGGTTAACAACCCAAACCTATTCAGAATCAGATTGTGCTCACTCAGTTGTTATACAGAAACAATGCCTACCATAGAGCTGCCCTTATTTCTACCTTTGGGCCAATAAATGAAGAGTCTGTGAAATAAACAGCCCCCCAAATGACTAATGATGATAGAGCAAGAGGAAGGATTTCGGGTTCTGTCCAGGTTTGTTTATCTGCCCCTCTCATGCTCATAGGAGCAACGACCCAAAATCAGGAAGCAGACTGTACTTGCACACAGTGAGGGTCCTGATCCTGCCGTCTTGCTGTGAGATGTGATGGAGATGAACTCTGCATTGTAGTTCTCACAAGCTGAGGTGATTGGGTCATTGTGTTGAATCTGGCCCCAAGGAAAGGCTTAATTATCGCAGTGTTCCAGGGCAGGATGTCACACGAGTAGGAACTCCTGCAACCTCCTCTTCCCCCACCAATAATAATAATAATAATAAAAAACATTCAGTGGACGTTATTTAGGGTTTTCCAAAGGGCCCTAGGGAATTAGAGCCCAATTCCTATTGACAGTCAATGGGAACTGGGTATCTAATTTTCATTGTGCCTTAAGAAATCTCCCTAGACCAGTGGTTCTCAACTCATTTCAGTCCACGGACCACCAGACCAATCAAAAAATTTTCGTGGACTTTGGACAATGTTCCTGTGGACCACCGAAAAGGTCCACATAGACCATCAGTGGTCCGTGGACCACCAGTTGAGAACCACAGCCCTAGATGATGCCTAACTTAATTCATATAACATTGGGCCGAATTCATTCCTGGCGTGTCCTTGCTAAAGTGTGTGGTGTGACAGATGGGATTAATTTTATCATTTTTATTCATCAAAATAATAATTTTATAATGTGAACCATTATAATCCTGATTGTGGGAAATTTATGCATGGGAGTAACCGTATCAGACCTTCATCAATAGGAACACTTGTATGCATAAAATTACTCACAGGTCGGATTCAGCCCTTTGTCTAGAGTAGAGAATAACATCAGAGGAAGTAGTTTTTGCCCACAAAAGCTCATGATTCCATATACTTTGGTTAGTCTCTAAGGGCAGGTCTACACTAGGAAACTATTTCGAAATAACTAAATTCAAACTAATAACTCCAGAAATAACAAAATCTAACTAGCGTGGAGCCTCGAAATGAATCCAAAGCAGGCTCTGTTATTATGGACGTGCTATCTGAACTGAGAGTCCCAGGAAGCACTGGGGAGAGAGTACTTTCAAATGACTCTGGGGAGTCGTTATTTTGAAATAGCAGCAGTGGCACATCCAAACTACCGCTCTTTTGAAATAACTATTTCTAAAGTAGCATTAGTCCTTATGCAAAGCAGGAGTACAGATTTCTAAATAACCAGCCTGTTATTTCAAAGTAACGGGCTTGCTAGTGGGGACGCTCTGCTTATTATTTCGAAATAAGGGAGTTTATTTTGAAATAATGCCCTAGTGTAGCGCAGGGCCAAGGTGCCACAGGATCACTTGTTTTTAAATTTTCAGACTAACGCAGCCCCCCCTCTGAAATTTAAGCACAGTTTTTCATCGCTATTACTTTGTTTTGCTGGGAGAAAATAAGAGGAATTTTTGAATTACAATGATTTGATAGGCTACACTATATTAGACAGCCTAATTCTTGTAACCTGCTGGTACCAGGAGGGGATGACTAAATCAAATGTATATTTTCCTCCTCTTTATTTATAAAACCCATTGCTGTATTTATTCAATATTTATGCTGACTGTCATTGTGTGAATTACTACATTTTCTATTCTCTTTTGGAAACTGGAATAGTTGAAATAGTGCAGCATTTCTTTTTATCTCAGAGGAGCTTTAATCTCCATCTGAGCCTCAGCAAATTAAATCATTCTTGCACCTGACCCATGGTTTGAATGTATTTTACAAGAGCAGTTCTTGAGTTAAAATTCTGCAGCATAATGGCTATATTACTATGAGCTCTCAAGGCATTATAATAAATTCATAAGTGCATGAAGCCTTGCGGTAAATGCGGAATTTTGTACTATGCAAAAACTTGGCATCTGCTATGCTGGACAAGACTACTGAATATTTATGGTTATTCAATCTAATCCCCATGCTTCAGGGAGTAAGCTGGTTTCCTCCATGGGTCAGGAAGGGTTTATTATTTCCACTTTTAGCATTGCATGGGAGTTAATAAAAAAATCACAAACACATGAATTAAAAAGAGAAAGCTATATGAAACCATGGGAAATATTAAAAGCAAATGTTAATCAGTGTAGAATACTTCACTGTACACATCTGGAGAGAACACTACTGTTCATCAGTTTAATTGCTACACCTTATTGTGAACACTGAATAAATCCAAGAGCTGATCTCAATAATCTTTCCTGACTGCTGTGATGAGCAGCATGGGGAAGATTTCCTTAATGTTAATCACATGATAATTATGTATCATGCCATAAAACTGACAATATTAGTATGGATATGGATTTTGCCATCTTAGTTTCATTTTCTTCCAGGCACAAGGCTATATAAGAAAACCTTCCTAAACATCTAATTTGGCATATAGACACCAATAGTTCATGCATAAGGTTGGATAGCAGACACTAACAGACAGCATAATCTCGTGGATATGGGACTGATGCAGGAGTCCAGAGAAGTGGATTCTGTTCCCTTACACCACTCTTCAGATGTGAAGTCTTGAGTTAGTCACTTCCCTTCCCACCTTTGCTTTAGAGAATAAACATTTGGGGTTGGGGGCAGGGATTGTCTATTGACAGGTACATGTACAGTGCCTAGCAAAACACAACCCTAGTTTCAGGTGGTATTGCTAGACGTGCACTACAAGTAAAAACATCCCTTTCAACGTGGGTCTATAACATTTCCCAAGTAAGAAAGAAGCTCAACTCACTCTACAAAGTAAGCTGGAGTGCAGCTGTAAGCCACAAATAGTGTGATGCACTCACAGGCTGCTGTGAGCCTCCGAGGCAAGCAAAATCCTCCATGAAGCGCAGAACCCACCTAGTTTTCATAGGAGCTTTGTCACAAAAGTAAAATATGAATGTATGTCCAAGGCAAAGGGGTTCAAAAAGGTCTTTATTTATGGATCAACTAGCATTCTCACTAGCCCACAGCCCACCTGCAAGACTGCACTTTGAGAACTACTGCACTAAAGTCCCACCTGCCCCACCTTCTCCCCCTGGAGCTCCAATCCATCCAGTCCCCTTCCCTCCTCCTCCTCACCTGCTGCTTTTCCCCTCCCACCCTTCTGCCCAGGTCAGGAGTTATAAGGAAGTGTTACAAGGAGGAGGGTGAAAAATTGTTCTCCTTGGCCTCAGATGCTAGGACAAGAAGCAATGGGCTTAAACTGCATATTCAAGGGATTACAAGCTTGCCAATGATAGGTTGCATGCCACATTTTGCATAAAGCATAATCAGGTTAGGCATAAAATAAATTTCCATAAAAACATATGGGGTGCAACATTACACTGTAGTCTTCTAAACTGTCCCTTTAATAATAGATATTAATCTATACAGATCCTACTCTTAAAAAAAGTGGCATATTTTTCTCTCAGCCCACTGAAAATCTTGTGAAATGGCTTTTAATAATTTAGCCCATGTAGCTGTTAAGGCTAACCTTTTCATAATGACTCAGCTTGCAACAGCAGGTCCTTTTGCCAGTTGTCACAGTGGTATTTTTGAACCCCTTTGCTTTGGACATACATTCGTATTTTACTTTTGTGACAAAGCTCCTATGAAAACTCGGTGGGTTCTGTGCTTCCTGGCGGATTTTGCTTGCCTCAGAGGCTCACAGCAGCCCACAGTTTTAGGCACTTCACCGAGGGCTTTAGTTTGCTGTTGGTTGATCTCTTTTCATCATTGGCCAGCATATAGTAAAATGGAGAATAAACTCTATAGTCCTTTTCCCTGGGTGGAAATGGGGCAGTGGGTGTTGGGGGAAGGGAGGGAGAGAAGGAGAACCTGGACCCATCCTCTACTCCAGGTCCTGTAATAGAAGCTGTCTATATGAATCTCCGACATCTGCTATAAGACAGCTCCGAGACCCCTGGGCTACTTCCCCACTCCCCTCCTCAGCACCTTCCTTTTCTCCAGTTGGTCCTCCTAGTGTTCAGTTGTTGTCTCCTTTTCTCCTACTCCCAGAGGCAATCTACTCCCTCCTCTCGGCTACACACATGCCCCAACTGTAGGCAAAGCTTCTTTTATAGCCAGTCTGAACTGGCTTTCTTAATTACCCCCAAGTATCCTAATTAGCCTAGGCTGGCCTTACTCTGCAGGCCTGGTCAATTAGCCCCAGGTGTTCCACTGCCCCTGATTGCCTCTGCTGGTTCTAAACCAGCCCCTCCCTGATATTCTGGGAACAGAGATCTCCCTCAGTCTGAGGCTTATACATCTTCCCTCCACCACTTTTTTATAGCCTTCTGTTCTGACCCTGTCACACTTTATTTAAAACAAAGTTTGGTAAACTTACATGATAAAGTTAAAGCACTGTAATCTGCACAATGGTTTTGATTAATAATATTTCCTTCCTCACCAGTTAAATTAAATTGTTGTCCCTAGCTGTGGCACTCTTGCAAAATGGCTAGGGCTGAGTCATTTACATAACGTTTCCTAAAACATGATTCAACAAAATTATGTAACGAATGGATATGGATACATTCTATAACTTATATTCTGAGTTTCCTGCATACTTCCTTTCTCAGTACTTTTTAAAAATCATGCTTCAGTAGTGTACAAATTTAGCTCTTTGATCATTTCTCCCAGAAGCTTGCAGTTCAAATCTACCTTAAAATCAGAAAGGGTTAATAATATGTATTGTCAGCTTAACTCTGGCTCCCTGAAATGTGGATCAAGTGAGATATCTGATGTGAAGGCAGACAAGAAGATACCCGATGTGAAGGCAAATGGTACCAAGTTGGGAGGAGTTGCAAGTGCTCTAGAGGATAGGGTCAAAATTCAAAATGATCAGGACAAACTGGAGAAATGGTCTGAGTAAATAGGATGAAGTTTAATAAGGACAAATGCAAAGTACTCCACTTAGAAAGGAACAATCAGTTTCACACATACAGAATGGGAAACGACTATCTAGGAAGGAGCACTGCAGAAAGGGATTTAGAGGTCATAGTGGACCACATCTTAAGCATGAGTCAACAGTGTGATACTGTTGCAAAAAAAAGCCAACATGATTCTGGGAGGCATTAACAGGTGTGTTGTGAGCAAGACACCAGAAGTCATTCTTCCACTCCACTCTGTGCTAAATAGCCCTCAATTGGAGCACTGTGTCTAGTTCTGGGCACTACTTTTCAAGAAAGATTTGGAGAAGGTCCATAGAAGAGCAACAAAAATGATTAAAGGTCTAGAGAACATGAGCTATGAGGGAAGACTGAAAGAATTGGGTTTGTTTAGTTTAGAAAAGAAGACCGTGAGGGGACATACTACCAGTTTTCAAGTATCTAAAAGGGTGTTACAAGGAGGAGGCAGAAAAATTGTTCTCTTTGGCCTCTGATGATAGAACAAGAAGCAATGGGCTTAAATTGCAGCAAAGGAGGTTTAGGTTGGACATTAGGAAAAACTTCCCAACTGTCAGGATGGTTAAACACTGAAATAAGTTGCCTGGGGAGATTGTGGAATCTCCATCACTGAAGATATTTAAGAGCAGGTTGGACAGACATCTATCAGGGATGATCTAGACAGTGCTTGGTCTTGCTGTGAGGACAGGGGATTGGACTCAATGACCTCTCAAAGTCCATTCCAGGTCTATGATTCTGGGATTCTATAAGGTGCTAAATAAAGGTAATAATGTAAGTGAGGCAATTTGTGAACCACAACATCACAATTTTGATGTGAACAACAGAACAAACGTTGCTTCCAGTGAAGTTGGAGGTAAGCTCACTGTGAATGAATCAGCTAATAATTACAGATGTGAGCATAGTAATGAGATCATAAGTGAAATAAATGCACAAAACCCTGAGCAACTCCTAAATATGAGGGAGTAAAAAAGCAAGAATAAAATAAAATAGAAGTGCAGTACAGACTCCTTGAAAATGGGATTTTTCTGGACAGAAGATGAAGATGATCCCAATCCACATTGTGTTTGCGTTACTAAAGTTTGGCTAATGAAGCAACGAAACCATCGAAGCTTAAATGCCATTTTGAATCAAAACACAAAGAACACATTGGACAAGTATAGACCCAGTTCTCCAGTTCTGAGGTCCTCAACTCCTTCAGACATTTGAGTGGGGATTCAGTACACTCAGGGCACCTGGCAGGGACTGGGCCCCTTTGGGTCTTTCATCTATCTTACTTATGTAGTTAAATAAAGCAAAAATCTCCTCAGAATACTATATACCAGTGGAGGGTGACCTGCAGCCCACAGGCCCCCCTGTCTGCTCCCCTTCCCCACATGCCTCTTACACACTGGGGCACCAAATCCCCACCCTTTGTATGCCTCCTACCTCCTCCCAGCACTTTCAAGAGGTGCATGGGGGAGGGGAGCAGACAGGGCCTAAGGGCAGCAGGTGGAACCCCAAGGGGCCATGGGTTGCTAATAATATAATATAATATAATATATGGAGATATACCCCTCTCATAGAGCTGGAAGGGACCTTGAGAGGTCATCCAGTCCAGTCCCCTGCCCTCATGGCAGGACCAAGTACCCTTTCTGACAGATTTGCCCCAGACCCCTAAATGGCTCCCTCAAGAATTGAACTCACAACTCTGAGTTTAGCAGGCCAATGCTCAAACCACTGAGCTATCCCTCCCCCTGCTGCAGCCCACTGAGGCAAAGGAGGGCCACTCATGCAGCCCACTCCCCCATTTTGGGTTGTGCATCGCTGCTGTAGACTCTTTTTAAGTCCATCACTGAGAAATGGTGTGGGAAAAATATCTACTCTGGAGGTGCGACCTTGCAATGTTTTTCCTGTGAACCATCCTCCTCCAAGAACGTCAGCTAATAAATGCTGCTTCCAGAACTGTGCGGCTAACATGGCTGACATCACTAGTGATGAACCTTATGTTAATAAGGATGTTAACGGGGAAAGCCAGACTGGAATGAAACCAGCATTTGTCAAATAGAAACAGAGAAGGCAGAGAGAGATTATTGCTAAGGCAGTATTAAAAATGGTGAGTGAAACCAAATTAAACTATAAGTATCGGTGAAGAGCATCTCTTGCATGATACTACAAAAAAACTCTGTTTTCCTGGATGGTCTGAATATTGTTCATTTCTCATTGAATGGGATGAGCTTGGATTTGTGGTTGAGGATGGTATTTACAACCTGAATGTAGAATATTTCAGAGAAAGGTGAAGTGTGCACTTTTGGCCTTGTCAAGTTGAGTTACACATGGATGGCTCTATAAAGACCCAGCTTGTTTAGAGATGGCTAAGAGGCACCAGTGTATTTTAGTCTATGCATGGGGTTCAACTACCAAAGTCTTACATACTGTTCTGGGAGATTTTGGCCCCTCATGGCAGAGCACAATTTATGAGATCTGATGCGATGAGAACCAAGATTTTCCTAAGATTAGATAAAAAGAAACTGGTTCTTCCCAGTTTGGGACTCGCTCTGAAGTGAATATCACTGAATAGATTCATTTCCAGGTAATTGAAGCCAAATTTCTTCTCAAAACTCATAACAGTCATACATGACAGTTTGTCGGTTTGAGCTCTCTTTAGTTTGGTATATGCAGCACCTGTGCAACCACTGGTAAATACGCAAGCAAAGGCCAAACAGCCACATGGATAATATGGATTTCACTTGCATTGTGACCTAGTCTACATGTACAAATGCCAGGTTTGAACGTGCAAAATGAAGATGTAGGCAAATTTTGCAGCAGCAACTATGGAAACCAACTGAAAATTTAGCTCTGGGAGTCTTTTATTTGTTAAGGGGTATAATTTCTAATTTCTTCTATAAACCACTGGAGTTGCCATGGTTAAAATCCATTAAAATACAAAGTAAAATTTTGTTCTGCATCTGCCGCAATGTACTATTTATCAGCATCTCCTGAATAATGTGCTTTTTTAAAAAAAATACTCAGCATTTTCCTTTTTTATGGGAGAACATAGGTTTGGCCAGAGCTCAGCAGCAGGCTGAGAAATACCCCTCAGAAACTATTTTAATCTGAAACCAGTTACAGTTTAGATGAACAGGTTGAAACAGATGCCCAATAGGCACTGAAGTGAATGCAGTTATATTTTAAAAGCTACAGAAAAGGAGAACAAAGGGAAGGCTTCATAAATGTGTACAGGCCTTGAGTTTCTCTAAAATAAAAGGCGTGTTAATATTCTTCCTTGTTTTCTTCAAAGGAATTATACTGTACGCATCTGTGTCTTGCAACACTGAGAAGTAATGACTGATCAGAAGGGTCTTGAAGACAGAGTTGTATAAAACAAAAGCATCCTCTCTCATTAGGCCACAAATATTGTGTTATTTTCATGTTAACCCTATGAAAAATTAGAACCGGATGATCCTGTAGACTATACAACTTTGTTCAGGTTCACAGTCCAAGAGCATCACTGTGGTATCATGAAAAACTCAGCTCTCCCTTGGACAGGTGTAAAGAAGCAGGCCAATGGAGTTACACTGTGGAACACAAGAAGAGAGGAAGACCCTCAATGCTCACTCTGTCCCAGTGCAGTAGCTTCCGTATTGGCACAACCTTGGTATTTTTCTGTAACTAGAATAGAAGATATTGAGTCCACAGTACAAGACATGAGCAATAATTCTTCCCCATAAGAAAGACACAAGTAGTAATTATTCCACTCTATCCCATGCTGGTTAGGCCTCAACTGGAGTATTGTGTCTGGTTCTGGGCACCACATTTCAGAAAAGACCTGGATGAATTGGAAAAAATCCATAGAAGAGCAACAAAAATAATTAAAGGTCTAGAAGATTGAAAGAATTGGGTTTGTTTAGTCTGGAGTAGAGAAGATTGGAGGTGGGAGGGCACGATGACAATTTTTAAATACACAAAAGGTTGTTACAAGGAGAAAGGAGAAAAATTGTTCTCGGTAACCTCTAAGGATAGAACAAGAAGCAAAGGGCTTAAATTGCAGCAAGGGAGGTTTAGGTTGAACATTTGGAAAAACTTCCTGTTAGGGTGGTTAAGCACTGGAATAAATTGCCTAGGGAGGTTGTGGAATCTCCATCATTGGAGATTTTTAAGTGCAGGTTAGACAGACATTTCTCAGGGATGATCCATTCTAGCTAATACTTAGTCTTACCATGAGTGCAAGGGACTGGTCTCGAAGATCTCTCGTGGTCCCTTCCAAGCTTAGGATTCTATGCTGTTAATGGTAATCCCTATCTAACTAAAAGTTGTACTATTACAAGCCACATCCTGAGGTCCTTGAATTCAATGGGCCTGTTCAGGTGAGTCACTGCCACTTCAAGTGACGAATGTGGACTGAAGAATGAGGTCTTCTGTTTTTGCTCACTGAGCCATTTCCCCATTAACTTCCTTGAGAAGCTGCCAGAATGGGGACTGAGTAAAATCCCAGGGCCAGCTTCGGCGCTCCTTACTTATGCTGGATAATGCTGTATTCCATCAGCAATCCAACTGGCTCGAAGGGGAGCCCCCTGGAGTAAGTCATTCCTCCCAGTGAGCCAGGGTATCAGAACCTGGCTCTGGGAGAGGATTCAGGAGTTGTTTGGCTGCCATAATATAGAGTTCAAGAACTGCCAAGGACTCCGAGTCCCTGAGAAAGAGGAACAAAGCTCACAGACCTTCCCACTCAGAAATAAATCCGCTTGATTGAGAGGAAATTATCCAGGTTGCCTGCTTCCTGGAGGAGTGCTATGCTACAGTTGAACCTCTGAGCTGTCCCAAGTGATTCAGGACATTGATGGAAACCCATTGTTAAAATTCTGCTATAAAACGGAACGGAAGGCTGAGATTATTTCCTTGCCTGGAATGGAACTCCCCTCCTTTCGCTATGCTTATCCCTACAGAGTTGGCTTATCCCTGTAGATTATAAACACACCTGGGGATTGGAGCTGCTGGCATCCAGCATCAGGAATTTAATGACGAATATTCTTGAGTATCCACTCTGCCCCGGTCTCTTGTCCTCCACTTCTGCGTTACTCAGACTGAACCTGTGTTATGGTATCACTAGGCTCAGTCTATTTGAGGAGCAAATCATAGAACGGGAAGGGACCTCAAGAGGTCATGGAGTCCAGTCCCTTGCTGGAAGTATAAACATTTCCAGCACTTCGTAGATATCCGATTGCTAAGTGATGCTGCCTCTCAGCTTGGTTATGATGAAGGGAACAAGTTGGGAAAATTAGAAGTGGGATCATTTTTGTGGGAGTCCTTTGTTAAAATGTCGACAGCACAAGCTTAGCTCAACAATAACCAAAAAGATGATGGGCCTTTTACAGGGACTTTTGTCAAATGTAGAGAGTGCGTTCCTGTTCCCTTTGTGATGTTCTACATTCGTAATGTTCTACATTCTCCTCACTGACGGCTGACTATTAGGTAATAGATCCGTTTTAATTAAACCAATTCACTCCCCAGCCCAGCTTGTTCTGCAGCTTGGCTCCTGCCATGAGGTGATAGTTTTGAGTGTGGCATGAGAGTTTGAGGCTATTGAACTGACTGTGCTGTCACAAATCCAGCATCTCACGGCAAGATAGGAGAAGGTAGGCCGTGAGAAGCCTTTGGGACAGCAGGGAAAGTGGTGACAAACGTGTGACAGATAATTGGAATTGATATAATGATATCAAACATATCAATATAAAAATATAACAATAATTTGATATAACAGAGGCCTGGTCTACACTAGGACCGAAATTAGCACCTCAATGTTGAATTTGTAAGCAAAGTGTCCACACTACCAAGCCTGTTATTCCAGAATAAGGGGCCACAGAATTCAAACTATGTACTCCTGCTTCTCATGAGGAATAACACTATTCCCAAACCTGTAGATCTGAAATAACGTTAGTGTGGATGCTTTGTGCCACTAAATTGAACTAATTGTCCTCCGGGAGGCCTCCTACAGCTCTCCAGAGGGCTTCCTGGGGCTCTGAGTCCAAGGTAGAGCATTCACATTAACGGAGCCTGCCTCAGATTACGTTCGATTCTTCCCCACAGTGAGGACACGGCACATCGAATTTGTAAAATTGGGTGCCCAGAAATCGAACTTACTACATTCAAAATAATCTTCTAGGGTAGACATGGCCTTAGACAGTTCCCAAGTGCACAAAATAACTGAACAGTCAGTGAAAAATACAATGGGCAAACTGCATCCCCTAACTCCTGTGCAACTCAAATAAGTTCACTATGTTCACTCCTTCTAGTGGCTGGTTCAAGAAGAGGGTAAAAGCCTTTGTACTGCTACCAGTCGAGGAAGCTACTCCTTCAGTTCAGGCAGTACAGGCCCATCTTCTTTGTGTGAGGAATTTCGAACCACATTTGACAAACTATTGGAGTAGGGAGTCATTCTAATGCATCTTTGTTTTATATTACATGTGTGATTGAGGACAGATTTTGGCCCATTATGCTCATTTCTCCAATGCCAAATCCAAACATATTTTTGGATTGAATCTGGCCCTGAGAGTATTAGATTCTTTCTCTTCTGTCATTTGTTTGCATTGGAGGAAAAGAAGTTTGGCCTCTGCACTTTTGGATTGTTATGATAGCTTGGATAAAGCTACTAACTTCCCAAGATTTCCCTGGGACTACATCCATTTTCGGCACAAGAGGATTAAGGATGGTGCTCTCATTCATTTCAGCTGGCATAGGGTTAAGCCTCGCATAGTTCCCGTAGCCTGTGGCGTGATCCAAATGAGAACCAAACGTGTAAAAAAGAGCAACGAGGCCACATCATTTACATCATCTTCATCATTTGACGAGAAAACCTCTACATTAGTGACAGGCCTGTAGCCTTTGTTTGTTCACAGTGGCATTACAAGATACCACTTCACGCAGTGTAAAAGAGAAGCATTCGGCTTTGTTTAGTATTCTTCCAAACCAAACACATCATAGTACAAGCATTTTTTTTTTTTAAACAAAGACCTCAAATTCTCTTTTGTTTTTTTGGAGGATAAATAACCCTCTTGCCTAGAAGTTGTGTGTTGTTAGTGCAATATTGCTGAAGAAGGATAGGTTTGAATTTTGCTTTGAATGTGCGTTCTTTGAACTTTATACCTTATTTTTTTTAAACCAGGCAGCTCTTATTAGGTTCAGTAAGAACGTTACATACGCCATAATACACACGCCGTACAAATTATTTGGTGGAAACATTTTTTACAAAATCAAACGAAGTCAAATCTAATTTATTTCTTCCCCATATCTATTTGGAGAGAGAGGATTTTCTTTTTGTAATGATTCCACTAGCGGGGGTTGGTAACTTGTTAGTTAGTCATTCTCTGTTTCGTTTCTAACATTACTTTTTCTGTGGCCGGGGTGGCCCGTCCATATAGGCGAACTAGGCAGTCGCCTAGGGCACCAAGTTAATGGGGTGCCAAATGGTGGTGCAAAATCATTGAGGTGTTTGGAGGTGGGGGCGCCGATTGCATGGTTTGCCTAGGGCGCCAGTTTTTGGCAGCTAGTCTAGGGCCTCCCCTGTGTGTGTGGCACATCATTCCGGCACTCGCACCTCGGGGAGTTGTACCTTATCTGGTGGCGGGTTGAATAGGGCTGCTTATGAAGCAGGATAGAGTACTACCCAACAAGTGGCAGTGTGCTAAGTTAGTTCTGTAGGAGCAAAAATTGAGGGACCAAGAACATATTCTTTTAATCAGTGTTTAAAGATTTATTGAAGCTGACACCACTGAAATACAAGAGCCCTGATTTTGACCGGTGCCACAGAAGAATGTCTTGCGTTGAACTATTTACCAAAACTACTGCGTGCCAGTGATATATCACTTGCAGAGACCTGCCGATAGGAGGAGCAAAGGAGGCAGTCACCCTATAATCCGGTGATTCAAAAGGACCCCCCCAGCCGTGTTTCCTGAAGCCGTAAACTGCAGTATTGCTGCCGGAGCACCATGTGGCACACTCCGGGCAGCGCTGAGAGTTTGGAGGGGCATGTTGTGGCACTCTCTGAGTGTTGCTAAAAGTTGGCTGCTCCAGTCCCACCCATTCTAGGATCACAGAGCCACGCCGCCCCTCCCTCCGCTCCACCTTGCCAAGTGGCCCAGCACATCCGTAGGCCCTCTGGCACTTATACGAAACCCCAGGCAGTTTCATACAAAACCCCAGGCAGTTTCAGACAATCATTGCTTGCATGTAATTATTTAAAAAGGAAGGGAAAAAATCTAAATGCAGTAAGTCCGTTTATCACGGATCAAGACTTACTTCGCCTGTCCTTGCGGGAACCGACAACATACGACAGCGTTGCTTCAAGTCACTTTCATACCACTGGAGATAGATCTGATACGAATGCTGAAAACTATTCATTCCTTCTGAAACTGCACCTGTCAAGTGCTGGGCCCATCATAAAACTGACATCATAACCATTTTGTATTAAAATATCACAACAGGACACAAGCAACAAGGCCTACATGGAAACAGAAATAGTCAAATATCCCCTCAGACTTCCTATTTTCCTAGCTCATTCTTGTGCCCCCTGAAAAAATTGCCATCAAAACCTACCCAGGAATGCTAGATGATATATGAAGAAGCTTGCAAAGAACTATTAAATGTTCACATGTAGGACAGTACCACTCATATACTGTACATATATTAACAGTGGAAGTGTACTTCCTTCAGAAATGAGAACCATTTTTTTTCCACATCATGCGGTCTGAAATTTTCAGCTAACTACAAAGTTAATTTGCGTGATCCTTGATAATTACGGGGTCTACCCACCCTCAACTAATTATTTTTGGTAGGATTTGCATGTGGATCCCAAAGAAGGAATAAAACACTTCTAATTAAAGTGGTCAGTTTGTATCTAAATATTTCTATTGCTCCCATTAGCCGTAGCCCACAATCTTTGATGCATTATTGTGTTGTTCCTCACGGCATCCCTCCAAAGTAGTAAAAAGGTGATATTGTCCAAATGAAAGCCTGAGACACAGTGAACCTAAGTGACTTGACCAAGGCCACAAAATGGCAGAGAATGGAATTGAATCTGGCTTCAAATTTCCCTGCTGGTATGTACATGGCGCATGTTTGTTATGATGGCTGGTCCTTTTCCTATCGATGTTCAAAGGAAAAATCCAGTTGACTTTTGTTCCAGTTTTTAAAAATAAATTACATAAATTAGACCAGGGCAGCCGCATTCCCTGCTGTGGAGAGACCTTATTATGCATTTTCAATAGGAAGAAACACATACTTGCTTATCAATGACAAACAGATAGAAGTTAATACATTATTAACTTTCTCCGGAGCACTTACAATCCCAACTGTGTTAGGTGTGCTAAAAGATTCCCGTGATTTTGTCAGACTCCTCCTTTCACAAACTGAATTAAACTGATATCATAAAGGACAAAGGACAAGGTTTTATGTGTATAACACAAGGCTATAACATTATAACCAGATGTTTGAAACTGAGAAACAAGAGATCGAGGACAAAGCTTTTAGTATTTTAGAAGGTGCATGGGGAGTTAATCATGCTATTCCCTCCTAGTAATTACAGCAGCATGAACAACAGGGGTGACCCAGTGTTAATGAGACCAAGTCAATCAGAGTGGATGTGGCCCCCTTTCAACAATTGATAAGAAGGTGAGAATGTAACATACCCATGTATAAGAACGGCCATGCTGGATCAACTCAGACCAAAGGTCCATCTAGCCCAGTATCCTGTCTGCTGATAGTGGCTAATACCAGATGCCCCAGAGGGAGGGAACACTACAGGGAATCATCATGTGATCACTCTCCTGTCATCCATTTCCAGACAGACAAGGACTAGGGACACCATTCCTACCCATCCTGGCTAATAGCCATTGATGGACCTAACCTCCATGGATCTATCTAGCTCTCTTTTGAACCCTGTTAAAGTCCTAGTCTTCACAACATCCTCTGGCAAGGAGTTCCATAGATTGACTGTACGCTGAGTTAAGAGGAGTCCTGTGGTACCTTAAAGACTTTTATTTGGGCACAGGCTTTTGTAGGCAAAACCCCACTTTGTCAGCTACATCTGACAAAATGTGTTTTACCCTCAGTCATGGAGTGTGGGGGAGTCACCGGGCCCCACACACCCCCAGCCGCAGTCACAGGTGACTCTCAGCCAGCAAGTAGAACAGAAGGTTTATTGGTTCACAGGGACACAG
>JANRFK010004440.1:42617627-42628697 GCA_030068395.1 Apalone spinifera | reverse complement strand
GACTCTCAGCCAGCAAGTAGAACAGAAGGTTTATTGGTTCACAGGGACACAGCATAGCCCAGACTAGTTGTTACAGGAAGCAGGAGCAGTCAGTACAATCTTTTTGGGGAACGGGGGGGTGGGGGGAGAGAAGAGGCTCTGGACCCCTGTCCATCCCCCCAAGTCAGCTAGACTCCCTTCTCCCTAAGCCAGCCAAAAACCCCAACTCACACACCCAACAACTGGTCCCAGCCCTCTAGGCAATCCCTCCCTTCCTTTGTTCAGTCTCAGGTAAGGTGTTATCTGCGGTCACCTGGTCCTCAGGACATGAGAGACTGAACATACTTCCACAATGAGTCATGTCCCGCCTTCCCCTTCTCATCCAGCTAGTGTTGTAGTGCCCAGGGAAACTGAGGCACACCCCCACAGAGTTACTACAGAACAGCTCAGGACAGTAGAATCCCATATAACAGAGCAAAGCAAACAGAGTGAATCAAATGACAGTGACTACACAAGTGAATACAATCCCCACTACATCACACCCACGAAAGTGGATGCCCAAATAAATCTGTCAGTCTTTAAGGTGCCACTGGATTCCTTGTTGTTTTTACAGATACAGACTAACACAGCTGATCCTCTGAAACTTATAGTCCCATACAATCCGCTCTCCATACAACATTGGTATCTGCATCTGCAAAAATGATCCATGGATGTCTGCATCCACATCCGCAGATGTAGATACCCATGGCTATAAAGCAGATATCTGCAAATCTGTAAGGTTCTAGATACAACATTTGTATCCACGTCCACAAAAATGAGCGACGGATACCCACACTCACATCGGAGGACATAAAGCGATATGCGCAGATTTGCAAAACTCTAATTAAGAACTTTTACCCAGTGATAACAGTGATTCAAGACTCATCATTAGCAATGTAATCACAACTAGGGCATGACCATGCAGTGCTAGTACAGTTAGGTAATCATCATTATATTTTTTTCCCTATGCCCAATTTGGAGTGCCATGAAAATCCAGGTCAATTAATCATACTACCAATGCCATCTTTGCTAATGTAACTACTGGACTAACCTCTTAAGGTAGCTTTAGAAAAATAAAGGAAAAGGCTTCTCTGGACTAGAGCTAGGCAAAATAAATAAATAAATAACCAAAACTGGTTTTGGTAAAGAAATACCAATTTGACAACTCTAATATTCCACAATTTTGTCAATTTCACCAAATCGTTTTGGTCCCTTCCCCCCTGCAAACCCACAAACACATTTTCTTTGGATATTTTTGCAATGAAATGTTTTGCTTTTTTAAATTCAAAATGAATTTTCATTGAAAAACATGCTTTCATTTTCTATTAAAAAAGTAACAAAAATGATCAGACACCCAGCAATGTCCTATTTCAGGTTGAATGAAAAATTTTGTTTGACCTCAAATGAATGTTTTCCCCAACTTTTCAATGACCAGAATAAATGTTCATTTAATTGCCAGCAAACTCAAAAATCTGTTATGCATGAACTGTAGGCCAGACTCAAGATATTTTCTTGAGATACTTGATTAGTATAACTACATCTTTGTGCAAACCTCTCATGTAGATAAACCAGGGCTCACATACCTGTGGAAAAAAACCCCAAACTAAACAGTATAGTCAGAACCTAATTATTATTATCAGACAATACGACATGTTTATAAACACACAACAGTGTTTCTAAAGTTCAATTTCTAATTACTCTTGGAGCATGTAGTAGCACACCAGCTAAACCGTAACCCTTACTTGCGAGGAGTAGCACTTGCTCATTGGAATAGCTCTGTCACAGTCACCCACATACAAAATAATTGCGTGAGTAAGTTTGAGTTACCCTCAGTGTTCTGCAAAATGTCAGTAATGACAAAAATGTGGTTTAAGCAGAAATATTTTCAGTATCTCAGCAATACACGAGAAGAACCACAAGGGCCAAATTCTGCCCACCGATAGTCCTGTGAAATTGCCATCCATTGACAGCAGGAGGAGTTGTGTACATGACAGACTAAATTTGGCAGTTGGAAAGGTAAAGTAATTGGATCCATTAGCACCGTGGAGGCCAAAGAACTAGTTCCAAGAGTTGGCATCTGTTGCAGCATGCGGCTTGTCTGTGCCTGTGCACACGGACTATGCAGTGTTTGTTCTCATGGTGAAGTGACGTTTGGAGAGGTAAAGGAAATCAATTGAGGCTCGAGACCGGGGAATGTATAACATGTTGTTTAAATCAAGGGTGATTAATTACAGCTTGTAAACTTTTAAACGAAATACCACCAACACCACAGAAAGATAATTGGTTTGCTTAGATCTGTTGCAAGTTTTTTCACTACTTAACCAAAAGTAATAGATCGGTCTTTTCAAATGCTGCATATTGGGTTTGTAACAAAACCATTACAAACAAAGCTGTTTGTTATCACCAGACAAGTCCATGAATCCATAGGATGTAGGTGACTTTTTTACAGATTTCTTTACATAAGTGTTGGTAGTGACAAATTAAAATTCTCATCTGCAATTTTAAAACAATTCATATCAGCATTAAATGGTTGGCAGACCTTTCCTGTTGCCTTTCATGCAGTTTCTGCTAGTTTCTATTTATGTTCTGCTACTGCCCCCATCCTTATCGTACCTGAATCAACTACAGCCTATTGTATCTGGACTCTCTTATGGCCAGATGTACGAAACATCCTCTAGGTCCTGGTTTACACTAGGGCTTTATTTCAAAATAATCCACAAAATGTCCACACTACCAAGTCCATTATTTTGAAATAACGGGACTCTCATTTCAAAATCTGTACTCTTGCTTTCCCCGAAGAATAACGCTCATTTTGAAATAGTTCTTTCAAAATAGCGGCAGTGTGGATGCTCCAGTGCTGCTGTTTAGAAATAACGGCTCCCCAGAGTAATTTGAACTAATTACTCCCCAGTGCTTCCAAACAATAACGGAGCCTATCTCGGATTAATTTCAAAGCTTCCCCATAGTGTGGGCATGGTAGTTCGAGTTTGTTAACTCAAGAGTTATTAAGTTAAATTTAGGCATTTTGAAATAATTCCCTAGCGTAGACATGGCCTAGAAGTAACATACCATTTCCACTGAATAGCTGCTCCTGTGTGCCCCATACGTTGCCTTGAGAAGACACCAGGTACCAGGAAAGGTGAGTCTGTCCTGAGGGGCCAGCCAGGCATGGAGAGTGGAGAGTACTGGGCAGGGAAGGTTGAGTCAAGCCAGTCAGTCACCCATGTGGGAGAGCTGTAGGGTGTGAGAGTGTGTGTGCGCCACATAACCCCGTGCGAACCATAAAGATAAGAAGGTAAGTAATAGAACACACACACACATATTTTGTTGGGGTAGGGACAGTGTGTGAATTTAGCCATGATTTGATCTGTATGAATGTGTATTTGTGTTTTTCAAATGGAATATTCCAACCAGCTGTACTTTTCCTGCAATCTTAACAGAGACATGCACACACATTTATGGAGTTGTACCCACACACAGCTTTCTGGCCAGCATACTGCCTTCAGGATTGAGACTCAGAGCTTTGTACAACCTAGCCAGGTGTTGCAAGTGACAGAAAGAAGTTGTATGTGGGTTGATTTCTTTTCTTAAGAGACAGGTGTCCAACTTCACCCAAACCATCACCACAATCGGAACTAATTGGAACCCTTCTTCCCAGCCCCAGCAGTAAGGCTGAGGAATGAACCAGCATGAATGTGTGCCTCTCTGAGCCCAGATAGGATTTCCTCTCGGAGAGAGCTGAAACTCCCCAGGAAGAAAAGGTGCACAAGTGAGCAGTGCCGCTGGCCAGTCAGTACTGCCCCAAGAGGAGAGGACCCAGGCCCCAGGGCTGTCAATATGTCACCATGCCGGAGCACTAAATGGCATTAACATGTAAACTATACCCAAGCAAGCATTACACTCATACCGGTTTACCTAAAACAGTGTTTCTCAACCTTTTTTTAAATAAAGTACCCCTTTAAAAAATTACAAGTACCCCCAGTACCTACAGTTTTCAGACACACACAAAAATTTGCTACCATTGCAACGCATGTTTAAACAACTTAATCATACTCAGGCAGGCAATGAAATTTTTGGGTGTAAAAAGTACAAAAATAATAAAGTGCTGTAAAACTTAACACAAAAATTCATTTTTCTCCAAATTTCAGTTGTATTGACATACCCCCCCAGACTTCTCTCGAGTACCCCTAACGGTACTCGTACCACTGGTTGAGAAACACTGACCTAAAAGAGCTAGTTCAGGCGGCGGTGTCATCCCATTGCTGGGACAGAGTCCCTTCCACCTTTCTTACTCCATTCCTCATGTTTCTGCAGCCCAAGCCCAGTCAGAGAAAGTCCCACAGCTGTCTTTTGCCACACACAGAGAAGGAAGTTAGAGCCAAGTTACTGTTTGCTACTCAGTGTTCCACTGAGGTGTATGGTGCCGTTTTTTTGGGGGGTGGAGGGGAAGAGTTGGGGATTTTTTTTTAGAATTCCATGTTGGTGGCTTGATTAAAAATACTGAAGTGTTTGTAAGTTGTGGGAGAGGAGGCATTTGTGACATAGAAGGCAGATCTCTCAAACACAATTTCCAAATCTTACAGTTATGAAGAGAATAAAATGGAGGAAGTCCCTTGCTTATATTTCCTATTTGTGGGACATTCACCTTTGGCCAAAATTACTCATTTTGTATACACTCGGAGCTTTCAGGAATTGCGCTAAGATATTAACTCCATATTAGTTGTTCCACCCAATCAACCTCCCACTCTGCTCCACAGCTCAGCTTGTCTGGGCTTGAGGGCTTGTCCACACTTAAAGCACTGCACTGACACTGCTTCAGCTGCCCCACTGTAGCACTTCAGTGAGGGCGTTACCTAGGCCGATGGGACAGGTTTTCTGGCCTTACCCCGCCTCCCTAGGGGGCAGTAACTAGATCAACAAATCTCAGAAGGGTAGCCATGTTAGTCTGTAACTTTAAGGTGCCACAACTTGTTGTTTTTAAAGGCTTATAAAAATATATAGTATCACGTGCTTTTGTGGGCAAAAACCCACTTCATCAGATGAATTAGAGTGGAAATTATATATATATATATATATATATATAAAAAAAGAAGAAGTACCACCTGTCAATTGTAGAATTTGAATCACACACACACACACACACACACACACACACACACACACACACACACACACACACATTGGTTTCTGTTATTTCCACTCCAATTCCTCTGATGAAGTGAGTTTTGCCCACGAAAGCTCATGATTCTAAATATATATTTTGTTAGTATCTAAGGTGTCACAGGACTACTCAGGTTTTTTTAGGTCAACAGGGAAATTCTCCCCTCAATCTAGCTTTGTCTACACTAACAGCTAAGTTGGTTAACAGCACCGCCTAGGGCAGTGGATTTTTCTCACCCTTGAGTGATGTAGCTGCACCGACCTAATTTCCCGGTGTAGACCAAGCCTGATTCAAATGTTTGTTTCCAAGTTCCCCTGAAGTGAGGAGAATCCCTGGTTCAATGGTCCATTTCCTGGTGCCTGGTATAGCTACTTCAGCCCCACTCCTCAGCAGTCTCAGTTGCATGGAGCATATTTCAGTCGCAGCTGCAGATCTAGTCCATATTACCACCCTTCAACCACTGGAGAAATACTGTCCTGGATAAACCTGCTCAGACCTTCCTGTGGGGATTGTTGCAGCTTTTCAGTGCTGCCACTATCCTCCCCTACACAGCCCATGGTAAAACGCAAGTTTTACCACTTCTCCTCGCTCCCTTGGGCTCACGCCACTCAAGGGCTTCCGAGCTGAAAGCATCTATGTCAAAAAATGAGGAAGAGCGGCTCTTGCGCAAAACGGGGTTTTTGCACAAAAAGGTGCCGTCTACACAGTGCTTTTTTGTGCAAAAACCTCTTGCTCAAAAGGGAAAGGAAAAGGAAATGCAAATGAGAGCGCAACATATGCAAATGAGCGTTCCATTTGCATTTGTTCTTCCGCAAAAGGCTCATAGTGTAGATGTAGCCTCAGAGGGGAGACTCAAAATGTTGCATTTCTCTGACAAAGCCTATAACCTGAGTACCTCTGGACCCTGTTAGGGTCCTGTTAGAGCAGATGATGGTTTCTGATGTCAAGTATCCTGACTGACGGTCAGACAATTTTGGAATCTGCTTGGGAATGGAAACCAGCATGACTTGTCTTTCTTTTAAACTAGCTAAGGCTCACTTTATTGCTTGAAAATCTGGCCTTCTGACTCAGCAAGCGATGCTAGAATATACCAAAGTCTGATCGCAAGGGAAAGAATAGGGCAGGAGTAACCAGGGGGTTCTGACCCCTCAGTGTGGTGTGATGCTATTACATTGGGGTTGTGAGCTGTCAGCCTCCACACGCAAACCCCACTTCACCTCCAGCATTTATAACAGTGTTAATTTTTTTTAAAAAAATTGTTTTAATTTATAAGGGGAGGTGACACACAGAAGTTGGTTGTGTGAAAGGGGTCACCAGAACACAAGCTGGAGAACCACTGGACTAAGGGAAAATAATGTGTGCAAGAAGGAAATTTTCTATTTCACAAACACACACACACAAAATTATTTTGCTGGTCCACAAATAAGGTTCTGTACCTGAACCTTTTTCAATCGTTTATACCTATATGCCTCTGAAGCTCACAAGTATATCTCCTGGATGTTGAATGGAAGAGGATCCACACCTGGGCATAGCTGAATAATGAATAAGGATCTGCGGATTTAAGGGTGCACATGTGGTGGGTAAACCCACCACATAAAAATACACTGAAAAACAAACACAAAAAGACATATTGGTATTGGGGATATTGGTGTATAGTCGTTTAAATGAGTAACTGATAAGCCTGGATCACTTATCAGTTAATCCAAACAACTACACACACATACACACCCTTTGCTGCCTCTGTATGAGAGGAAGCAAGGGTGGGGGAAGCGGGAGGCAGTGCCTGTAGGGAGCCAGCTTTTAAGCCAACTCCCCACGCGTGCTGGTTCCCATGGAGCTGCCTGCCCCCACTGCTGCCTACCAAAGAGGAAGCAGCGCAGGGGGCAAATGGGACTCAGTGCTTAGGGGTGAGCCAGCTTTTAAGCACCAGATCCCACAGACCTGTCTGCTTTCCTCACCCCCGCGTTGGTGCCTCTGATAGAGAGGAAACAGTGCGGAGGGTGAGGGGGGCAGGCAGGAGCTGGTTCATGTGGGAAGCCGGCTTTCAAGCCAGTTCCTCATGCGTATTAGCTCCTGCAGACCTGCCTGCCCTCCCCATCCCCTATGCTGCTGCCTCTCTATCAGAGGCAGTAACGTGGGTGGGAATGTGGGAGCTACTACGCATGGGGAGCTGGCTTTTAAGCTGGCTCTCCATGTGTGCCGGCTCCATGGAGCCACCTGCCCCCACTTGCTTCCTCCCACAGAGGCAGCAGTGTGGGGTGGGGGGAGACAGGCAGGAACTGATGCCTAAGTGGACCCAACTTAAAAGTCGGCTCCTCACTAGCACTGCCTCCATGGTGCCATCTGCCTCCCCCCCCCCCCCCCCCATGCTGCTGTCTCTGAATCAGAGGCAGCAGCACACTGGCAAGGCGGATCAGGCAGGATGCCGGAGCAACCTCTATCCATGTGGGGTCTGGGCTCACCACACACAGAGGCTGCTGTGTGGATGCCAGAGCCACAGCAGAGCTCGGGTCCCTGCGTGAACAGGAGCTGCTGCCGTCCCTTGCTATTACCTCTGTATCTGAGGCAGCAGTGTGGGGCAGGAGGGGGAAGCCAGTCTGCACGGGGAGCCAGTTTTTAAACCAGCTCCCCTCATGAACCAGCTCTGCCTGCCACCACGGGAGTGGGGCTGGGAGCCATAAGCTCACTGGCTGCTGTCCCCGTCCCCGGGGGGAATGGAGGGGGGCGCATTTTAGTAGCCATGTAACCACTAAAAATTGCTGCAGCTACACAATTACTAAAATATACAATATCAAACATCCCAACTCGGTATACAGCAAGGTTGAACAGGAGATCAACTCTTGGTCATACCTCTAAGGAAGCCTGTGTCCTCAGAAGTCCCTTGCTCAAGGTCAGACCAATAAGGAAAATCGGATACTGGAATATGAGAGCAATGTATGAAGCTAGTAAAGCTGCTCAAGTAATTAGATAAATGGATAGAAACTAAAGAAAACCAAGACATTGATACTGTGCAGGAAACCATAAGAGAGGGCTAACTAGAATGGGCAATGCCAGTTCCAATAACAAAGGATCCTGAAAGGGAAGAGTGATTAGCAATGCTGCTTGGGTAGCAGGGGAAAGGCAACAAATAAATCATGAAACTCGTGATTGCTAAGAGACTTGAAGAGACAAACAAGGGGCAAGAAGAACAAAGAGCTGGAGAGAAAAAGTAACAAGGAGTGCTAAAAGAGATAAAAGGGCGTATAGTGACAGAAAACATCCGGAGGCTGAAGATGCTAGCCAAAGAGATGACTTTGTACGAGACAATCAAACAGCTAACAGGAAAAACGTTAGATGTGCTGAAGGCCCTCTTCAAGATGCAAGTAGAAAGAGTCTTCGTACAGAACAAGAACAAAAAAACAAAACAAAAAACCAACCACGGCTCTTTTGAACAGATCAAGCCCAAAGGAATGATTAGGAATCCGTGATGAAGATCTATCACTAGGGCGATATATTGACTGAGGAGACATTCCGGAGGAAGAAGTTAGAAAAGCTGTCTGTAAACTGGAAAAATGTGAAAGCAGTGGGAAGAGATGATTAAAGCATATGCCGGAATTGTTCTCCCTGCTGTCTTGTGTTTGGGGATAGAGTATGGAACGAAGACAAGAACCCAAGCCACTGGAAGAAAAGCTGCCCAGTAAATGCCAAAGAAGGGTAACCCAACCAAGTGCAATGACTGGAGAAGGATCATGTTACCCTCAGTGCCTGGGGAAATCACGTGCTCTTCAAGGACATGTCAAAAAACAAACAAAGATCTTCAGGGAAGAACTAGCAGGTTCCAGAGGGGGAGCCATGTTCATCCGTCACTGAGAAAACTTAAAAAAAGAATGAATACTCTTGCAGCACCTTAGAGGCTAACAAAAAATGCAGATGGTATCCTGAGCTTTCGTGGGAACAGCCCACTCCAGGGCTACGTCTAGACTGGCATGATTTTCCGCAAATGCTTTTAACAGAAAAGTTTTTCCGTTAAAAGTATTTGCGGAAAAGAGCGTCTAGATTGGCATGGATGCTTTTGTGCAAAAGTGTCCGTGCCAATCTAGACGCGGTTTTGCTCAAGAAAGCCCCGATCGCCATTTTAGCCGTTGGGGCTTTTTTGTGCAAAACGGTTCTGGGTTGTCTAAACTGGCCGTCTTGCGCAAAAGCATTTGCGCAAGAGGGCTTTTGCTCATGCGGGAGCGTCATTGTATTTGCACAAGAAGCACTGATTTTGTACATTACAAAGTCAGTGCTCTTGCACAAATTCAAGCGGCCAGTGTAAACAGCTGGCAAGTTTTTGCGCAAAAGAGGTTGCTTTTGCGCAAAAACTTGCCAGTCTAGACGCAGCCCAGGTGTTAGGCTGTGGAGATCACATGCAGACCATATTGCTGTTTCAGATACACGGCACAATAAAGGTTGGAACAGCAAGCCCTCTATGATAAAGGTTATAGATTTGGCAGCCTAAACTGAGACAGGCTTTGGAGAGTTATGGTGTATCATGGAATACCAGCAAAAACAATGGTAATCAAGTGTCCAGATGTGTCTTCGGAGATGGTGACATCAACCAATGGTTTGTAGTGGCAACTGGAGTAAAGAGTGGGTATGTTATGCCCCCGCTTCTGTTTGCACCAATCAGTGACTATATCACAAGGAAAACAATCACAGAAGGCTAGTGGGGAGGAATTTTATGAACAAATACGGACGATGGTGGACATGACATGGCCCAGTTGGTTCAACACATTGTTTCAAGGAAAGAAAAAAGAGATCCAGCTTTTGGCAGATGCAGCAAAACAAGATGGTTTGTTTATCCCCAGACAAAAATATAGGACTATCACTGTCCCCAAAGTAACCATCCAAGTGGCCAAAGAAATGCTAGTAGGAGTGAGCCATTTTTGCTATCTGCGCAGTGCGCAATGATGATGCCACCATGGTAGATGCTAAGCAGTGAATCTCAAAAGCAGCAAGCCATTTTCATACGCTTGAAAAGACTTGGGAACATGGCACAATTGGCATTGACACAACAGGGTGCATTTGTAACACCACCATTATTAACATGCCGATTATTTTCAGGCATAACGGCTTTGCGCAAAAGGGTTTTTCTTGTGCAAGAAGGGGCAGTGTAGACAGCCCCGTCTTGCGCAAGAGCCTCTTCCGCGAAAATGGCAGTTCATTAACTATGCAAATGAGGCTCGGTGATATTCCAACGCTGAGCCTCATTTGCATAGCTCTGGCGCAAAAGCGCGCCAGTCTAGACGTAGTCCTATTGTTTTCTAAATGGGAAAGGAGTGAGGCAGATCTCAAGAAGACCAGGCCAACTGGCCAGAATGAAGAGGCCGTGTTGAACAGAGCAAGGGAAAAAGGAGGCCATTCCTATTTCTGACAGGACTGAAAGTTTTTGGAATAGACAGGGAAGTTGTTTCATGTCTAAAGCGCTAAAAGGTAGGCTGACAAAAAAGTACATCTGGCTTATTGACTCACAACGGTGCTTAATATACAGCCCATGGAAGCAAACAGACCAAGCTAATAGACAAAGAGTACACCTCAAGGAGCAACTGTGGGCCTAATAAATCAATGGCCCAAACCATCACTACTATTGGTGTATTAACATGTTGGGAGATCTTGTAAACATGTAACGTCCCTCCTTGCTCCATACACTGAAACCTTGTTTAAGACTGTAAACGGGGCCACCGGAGGGATGTGCAGAAGAGTCACTTCCTGCAGGCGCCATCTCGTGTCCAGCATTCCAGTTCAAACCAAGAATGTGTGGTACGCTGAAAGAAGGTGGTGGCCTCTGACAGGATCTCAGGAAAGAGATCTTGGAATTATCGTGGACAGTTCTCTGAAAACTTCCACATAGTGTGCAGCGGCAGTCAAAA
>JANRFK010004440.1:42598006-42611356 GCA_030068395.1 Apalone spinifera | reverse complement strand
GCCCTAATTACCCTACCTAGCTTGAACTAACGAGCTAGTGTAGACGTACCCTGAGAGCTTTAAGTAAACTTGTTAACTAACTAACTAACTAACTTACATGGTAAACTTAAAAAACAACAAATGGTCTGGTAGCACTTTATAGACTAACAAAACATGTAGCTGGTATCATGAGCTTTCGTGGGCACAGCCCACTTTGTCGGATGACCGGAGTTTCATTTAAAAAACGTAGAGGGGTAGCCAAGTGAGACTTAAAAAGTAAACAAAGTAAATACCTGATCCATCAAACCAACCCTTCGTCTCTACATCCCACCACCCCTGCATAGTAACACCTCACTCCTGTAAAGCACAGTTTATCGGTAGATCTCCAAGCGGCTGATTCTCTGAGTGCCCTAGAGGAAAGAGTTCTGGTGAATAGCCATGCAGCTGGACTTTGCAGTGGTTTGGACACCGGTTTTATTTGTTGGGTGCTGATTTTAAGATTTATTCTGACGTAAGAGCTGTATTGGTTTTGTAAGCAGACCAGCAGGTTTCTGACCTTCCTTCAGCACACAAGGGGGCTGTTTCAAGCATGAGAGAGAGTTAAGGCTAAAAAGCCACATTTGGGGTATTTGCTCCACAGGTGCACAAGAAGGGGCATCCCACAAGGCCTCAGGCCTGTACAGTTTAACTCAGGGAGCTTGGGTTTACAATTAAAAAAAAAAAAGGAATATGACAGAGAGGTACTGATACGTTTGTAACATTTACAAAGGGTTCTATAATAGTCTTTTCTAGTTAGAAACCTTTTCCCCTTGTCAGAATGTGTCTGTGTACTATAAATACATGTTTGCCATTTATTTTATAGACTAGAAAATATGTTAGTGAAAATATTTACATGAATAGTTGCAGAGGTCATCTTTGTCTCTGATCTAGTCACAATGCATTAAGGTGCTTACTAACACACTACAACAATGTACTTGGAACATTGATGTTAACACAATATTTCTAAACTTCAAACCGCTGCCACTTATGTCAAGATATACTGTCTCCAGCGTGTCATGCTACTACTCCAATTGGGGCCTGGCGCAAAACTAGAATGTGTTCATAAAACTGGAGCAGCAAGGACGCAAGAGGTTCCCTTTCTGCTCCTTTGCAGAAATACTCTGTGTATTTATAGACTTGGAACACTTTCAGATTTTTTTTAAATATGCTAGAGCCAAGACGTTCTCTCTGTGCTGACGCCACTTCTTGTTTTGACCAGAACACCTGGGAGGTGGAGTTGTAGCACACAGGAGACTGACTTTAATCAGTCACATAACATTAGGCCAAATTCTGTTCACCATTATGGTGGTGATAAATCGAGAGCAACTCCACAGAAATCAGGGTTTTTTTCTCTCCCTTGAACCTCTCGGATTCAATTCCTACTTGTGGGCCGGGAATGGAGTGTGCAGGGCGGGAAGTACAGATGGCTTTAAGCCACCATTGTGAGCTCCATATTCTGGGCCTTTTGGGCGCCTTCCTGGCATTGAGTGTGAAATCAGCTTTGTGACAGGTCTCGCTTGGGCTCTGCTTCCCTTGGCTCCGGATTGTCCTGCGAAGCAGGATACAGCCATAGTACGGTGCACTCCAGCCAAGCCCCAACCCACTTCTGGTTCCTTCCCTCCATCAAAGGGAGGGTCTGGAAGCAAAGCTAATGGAGAACTCTGACACCAGTTCTACACAGGGCAGGGAGGCCAGCTCACCGATGGCAGCATTTGTCCAGTAGGGAACCCCACAAAACTCTGCTCTGGGGCCCCTGCTTACTGAGAACCCCATTTTGCTTTGCACAATAGTATCCTCCGTGCAGTATGACCTCACACTCACTGTACTTGTGAGGTCACGCTGCACAGAGAACCCCTATTGTGAAGAACGAAATGGTGCCTTCCACACAGGCAGGGCATGTTCCAGCTCCACTGTTTTCACAGGTGGCAGGTGTCACCACTGTTCCTAACCAGGGGTGATTCTCCACAGACTGGTCCCACCCACTTTAAGCCCTTGACACTGCCAAGGTATCATGAACTCGCCTTGGCATGACCAAGAATTGGGCCCCTTGATGCCCATGATATTACTGATATAACAGGACAGAATGGATCCTCCTCTCTTTAACGGAAGAGCAGGAGAGAGAATTTTATTAAAGATAAAAGAATAAGGATGAGGGAAAGAAAGTGGATCCTATGAGGTTTTTCTCCTATATTTACTGACGGTGTAAATAGAATCCCGATAAAAAGCGTAGAGCAAAAAAGCATAGACAGGACTCAAAGAGCAGCGTCAGGGGCAAAGAGAAGCCGAACTGGTTGAAAATGGGACCCCTTCTTCCACCTTCTTTTACAAAAGCAGTGTTAGGTGATGGGGGGAGAATGGAGGTCAGAAAAACTGAACAATCAGCAGGGGAAAGAGAGGCACTAAGACAGCAGCAGGAGTTCTAGAACTGAGAGATGGGGAAGAGAAGAGGGAGTATTCTAGGCCCTCTAAGGGGAGGGGCACAATTTTAAGAGGATAGTGTGAAAATATGGCCTAGTCTCTTCTTCATGTTATTCATTCAAACACAGCTGCTCTTTAAATTTTAATGAAGTTTTAATGCCCGGTTCCAACTCAGGCAGAAATCCCACTGGCTTCCCGGGAATTTTGCCCGAATCAAAACTGCAGGATTGCGTCTCAACGTTGTTTTGTGTTCAGGAAACAAAAAATAAATCAATAAAGCATACCCCAGTGGGATGACAGACCATATAAAGCCTTGCAAAGTATTAAGTTTTACCTCTGCACTTTGCCTGAGGATGTTGTGTGGGTACAAAGAACGAAGTTTGGCTGTATCCTATTATAAATGGTCATATAAGAGCTGGAAAGTTAGTTATTATGTAATGTCCCTAATAAATTATATATGCCCTGTAGGGGAGGAAGCAAACTAATTGCAAGCGGAGTACTGCCAGTTACAATGGGGGGGAGAGTAGATTACAGTTATTCCAATCTGCATTAAAAACAACATCTGAACAAAGAAATGAATAAAACATACAGGGGAAAAAATGAAAGAACATGGCTGACATTGATCAAGTGAGGATGGCTGGGGCACTAACCAGTGTGCATCTGAGGCCAGGGTTTCCAATCTGTTTCGGGATCGAAAGCTGTGCACTTAGCGGGACATTCAAAAGCCGCTCAGCAAGGTATACCCTTAGCTGCGGGGAGGTTGAAAATCTGTCCCCTGGAGTCCAGCAATGCCATAAATACTGCTGTTGCGATGTACAGGTTCAATCTATTTTATGCGGCAGGGCCTGTGTTACTACGGTGCGCAAAACCCTGAGGGACTGGTTCCGGATTGTGGCTTTCAGCCGGCTGCTCCATGGATTTCCCAGACAGAAGCACTGGAATGAAACCGTTTCACTCACCTGGGACTGTGCAGTGAGCCGGCGTAGAGCTACCTCAGACTAGGGATCCATCCTTCAAGTGCTGAATACTCTGGTCCAACAGCACCATCGCACACGTTTATCCAGTGGTGAGCAGTGCTACTGAGACCGCAGCAGCTGCTCACACCCTTACGGCGAAGCAGGTACGGAAGTGCGTCGTTGGCTTGGGGTCACAATGCTCTGCACCACAGCGATGTGTCTGGACAGTGACCTTTTTGCCCCTGATGTGGAGGGTTCAGAAATCGGTGACCCAACAGGTAGCCCCCAAAAGCAGAACCTTACACTCCTGTTATCAGTGTGAAACTGGATGCGAGTTCACTGCTGTGGGGACGCACCGGGACTTTGTGTACAGAGCAAAAAATCATTACAGGTAAGATTCCTTTTAAGAGACCACCCAGGGAAAGTAACCTTTGTGCTCCACGGGTCCTCTCTACCCAGGCTGTCCCAAAACACAACACACACACTTGGATGTAAATAACAAATAACTAAAAGATCCATAGCATGATAACTGTCTTAGTAGGCCAATCTTCACAGCCCTCTCCCCTGGACCTCTGGTTATGCACTTCTCCTTGCCAGAGCTTTTTCTCTTGCCAAATTACCCCGTCTCCTCTTCTCTTGCAATGCTGTCCAGTGCACCCTGTTGGTTTTGTGGATATATAATTATTGACAAAAATGGGCAGGTACCAACACACAAACAACATTCCGTAGGGGTTTGATTACTACCCTGGACTAGAGTATCCGCTGAGCCTTGGCTGGTGTGGTCAGATAAACCAGTGTTAACTGGACATAACTCAGGATAGTCGTGTTTCTCGCCCCTCTGGCACGGGGGTGAATGATTGCCCAAGGAATGGGGCACTGGAAAATCAGTATCTGAATGTTTGCATTATTTTTCTTTATGTTCCTGCACCCTTGGGGGCTTGCATCCCTTTCTGGTAGTCATATTGGTGCCACTCTGTGCAGGCTTCTGAGCAAGGCTCCCTCTAAGCTATGTAGCAGCGTGGCCCCGCAGCTGCTTAATGAGCCCCGCCCAGGAGCTGCCTGGCTGGGGAGGGGCACTTCACCCTTAGCGATCGCAGCAGCTCCCTGTGGAGGACAGAGCAGCCGGCCTGTCCCAGCCGGCTCCCTACCGCTATCGGTTGCTCATAGCAGATGAAAAATACAGAAGTCCACCATCTGATCTGATGCATCTCCACAAATGCCGTGTTAGTTGCTTCTCTCCTCTAGCTTATGAGGGGCAGGACCAATGAACCTTTCTTCCTAACTCCGTCCCCAAACCCCTGGATCAGCCAGAGTACCCATAGCTGGGATCTTGATCATTTTCAGCAAAGCTCTTACTATGAAACATCATCATTAGAGGTCCAGGAGTTCAATGTGGGAATTAGGGGCGTGGGGGGTGTTGTGGAAGCCCCAGGTTTTGTGTGGGATCCCACCTGCCACCTCGTACCAAAAGTCCTGGTGCTGCTTGACCAGGCCTAGACTCCACCCCTGGGGTCCTGGCTGCAGGACACACACCATAGGCTCTGCTCCTGGCCCCACACACAGAGTCCCTGCTCTCACCCACCCTGCAACTGGGGCTCTGTTCTCTGTCCAGCATGCAGAGTCCCAGCCACAAGGCCTGTGGCCAGGATTCTATTCCTAGCCCCGCACGCAGAGTCCCAGCTGCCACTGGATCCACGCCCAAGGCTCTGCTCCCAGCTCTGCATGCGAGCTCCCAGCTATAGGTTCCACACCTGGGACTCCATTTCCAGACCCAGGGCTCTGTTCACAGCTCCGTGCCCGGAGTCCACATGCAGGGCCACAGGCTGCTACTGGCCCCGCACAACGGGCCCCGCTCCCGTGCTTTGGCCCCCTTAACTCTGCCCGCGTTTCTCCCCTCCCCCCACAGAGCCACAGCCCTGCTCGTGGCCCCAGCTCTGGGGAGTTGGACAGGAGAAAGGGGTGGTGGAGACAAAAAGTTTCGGGTGGGGACCCCCCGCTTTCAGCACCCCCCATTGTAAAAAACATTCTTGCACCACTGCTAGCTCATACAGACCAATCCGTCTTCCCAGGACCTTCCCTGGTGGGTTTGTTTCTAATCACAATTCTGCCGACTCTAATGGCTTGCAAATGGCAATTATATGAAGCATACAGTACTTATGTCATCACCTCTGGAAGAGAAGAAATTGCCATCTGAGCGCAAAGCCTGTGTGTTACATGCCTCTCTCTCTGAAACTAAATTCTTCAGTGTCATCACATTATTTTAGGGATCAAACAATAGGTTTCAATTTAAGATACTTTGTCTAAATGAGTGCTGCTTCCTGCTTCCACCCAGATCGTCACAAACACCTTATTTATACACAGTTACCACAGAAGTAATACATTCCTTGTAGCCCAGCGCTCTGTGTGTGTGTGGTGGGGTGTGGGGTGTGTGTGTGTGTGTGTGTGTGTGTGTGTGTGTGTGTGTGTGTAAAACGGAAAAGCTAACCCAGTGCTCCCAGGCTCCTTCCTGGTTTTTCCTCAACTTATTTACTGTGCTCATTTCCCAAGGTCAGACATGACCTAAGCAGAGCAGCCGGATGTGCCAGTATTATCGTGACTGTCCCAGTAGGACGGGTTTTGTCTTATATAGGCAACGGTTGCCCTGCCGCCTCCGATTCTGGTTTCTCAAACTCGCTATGTGGTCACCCTAGAGTATTATATGAATTTCTCCTTACCCTTTTTTTCCTCCTTCAACTGCAGACCTTGGCCTTCAGCTCGAGGAAGCCTCGACGTAAACGTTCCCAAAGAAGTTGGCATTTGGCGAATGATGTTAATGGCCAGCATCCTGGGAATACAAAGCAAAAGTTCAGGTAAGATAACTTGGCAACTAGCTGACAGCCTTGTATCTAATTCCCATATAAAAAAAAAAGGAAATAATGGGACTAGCTCTGAAAACAACTGGGCCCCCTCTGAGAGCCTTCAGACAAGCCTTACCTAGTAGTTTACTGTGGAAAACAATAGGGTGCACTAGAGAAGACACTGAATTGGCTCTCTGGAGAGAAGGGGTCTACTTCTAGCTTCACCTTCAGCCCACTGGCTTCATCGCCAAGCCTCAGTTTCCCCTTTGTAAACTGAGGCTCGTGATCCGTTCATTTGCACAGCTCTCGGAGATGTACAGAGGAGAAACACCACATACACGCTACACAGGGCTAGGAGCCATATGTGTTTTGGGGGTGGCACATTTTTAAAGTGATAACATGTTTATGTAACAGAATAAGTAGGTGCTGTATGCTAGAAACACTGTAAAAAAAGACATGTTCACAACACACTACCAACTTAACAGCCACTGAAGGTGCAAACAGCTCTTTGTGTAGACTCCCATGTCCGGAACGATTCTTATCTGCTTCGTTTCAACTACCCAATCTTCAGATACTTACTGATTCCCTCTAGCTCTCTGTCTCCCACCCTCCTTCCTTTTTTTCCCTTTCTCCCTCCCCTTCCCCTCTACTATTCATTTGGGTGTGAACACCCTAAACTCATAACTCGGGTCATCTGAAGAAGTGGGCTGTGCCCACAAAAGCTCATGATACCATCTACATGTTTTGTTAGTCAATAAAGTGCTACCAGACTATTTGTTACTTTTTTCCTCCCGAGTAGTTATTCTTAAACCCTTTTTACCAACAGGGAAATCAAGGCAGATGGGTAAAAAGACCTCAACAAAGCCACAAGTGTCAGAATTTAGGATCCTCTTGTCTCCCAGCTTTGTACTTGTTCCATGCATACGGCCTCTTACGTGACCTGGATTTAGCTACCAGGCATGTAGGCATGCCTTGAGAGAGACAGATGAAATTAGCAACAAGCTTTACCGAGCGTGTCCCTGCACTATCACTGCAGAAGTGTGCTGCTGCAGAACTGCAGGGTAGACACTGTGTTGGCAAAAGGGGCCATTCCATCATAACCGCTAATCTACCCCGCTGAGAGGCGATGGCTAGGTTGACAGAGGAATCCTTCCATCAGCGTAACTACATGTACATCTTGAGCGCAGGGATGGCAGGTTTGCCGAATCATAGAGCACTAGAACTGGAAGGGATCTCAAGAGGTCATCGAGTCCAGTTCCCTGCCCTCATGGCAGGACCAAGCATAGTTTAGATCATCCCTGATAGATGACCAGAAATAGAAGTTTTGGGGGTGCCCTGCATGCCCCGAGCCCAAACCCTTCCCCCTTCCAAAGTCCCTCCTCCCTCACCTGCCTAAGGCTCTGGGAAGGAGTTTGGGTGAAAAAGAGGTGCAGGCTCTGGGAGAGAGTTTGGGGACTGTGGCAGGCAATTGGGGTGCAGGAGGGGTGCAAGGTGCAGCTGTGGGAGGGAGTTTGGGGGCTACACGGATTGCAGGAGGAGAGGGTGAGAGGGGAGGGCAGTACTTACCTGGGGCATTCCACTCTGTCAGCGGCTTCTGGGCAGGGGGTATCTGCATACTTCTTGCTGCCAGGCATCACCTCTGCAGCTTCCCATTGGTCGCGGGGGCGCTCGTGGCGGGGACGGCGCACAGAGACAGCCCAACACGACGGGATGCAGGAATACACGTGCCAGCAGCTGCACGGAGCAAGCAGCCAAAAGCCACTCTAGCCCTCCTGTGCTGCTGGTGGGGATAAGGGGCACTCCAGCTCTTTTAAAATGCCCCAGGGCCAGCAGGCAGGCCAAGGGGACACACCGTGAGGGGAGCACGCAGGGGTAGCAGGCAGGGAGGGCCGGGGAGAGACTGTGGTGGAGCCAGGCCCCAGGCGAGGAATATACCTGGGGCACGGTCACCACGGGCCTATAGCACTGGCTGCCCATGCTGCGGGTGGGGGAAGAGGAGGTTGGCTAACCGAACGAAGAGCTCAGGGCCCGTTTTTCACAGCCCTGAGCACCATCGCTAGGTTGCGCTATTGCCCGCGCGGAGACTAGGCCTTAGTTGGCAGCGTTCTACGTGAGAGTCGGACCCCGAGGGCTGGAAGGGGACAGAGCTAACCCCATCGTTCTAAAAAGGCACCTAGACACCAAAGCCTTCGCTCGGCCAATTCTCAGAGTGGGCCACCGCTTTGTTTTAATGGGGTTACCAGGGCTTCCCCCTGCCTGGGGCTGAATCCTTTTGGCTTCAAGCCTCCTGCTCAGAAAGGCGGGCTCAGGGTTTGGCCTCCCCATCCAGGGCAGCAGGATGCGGGTGAGGTGAGGCTTTGGTTCCACCCTACAAGGCTCACTGTAGTCATTTTTGTTGTCAAAAGGGGGCTGCGGCATGATGACATTTAAGAACCTCTGCCTTAGATGATCAAACCTACATTAGAGAGAAGTGACATAAGCAAAGGGAAGCACGAAGGAGTCTGGCAGCACTTAAAAGACTAACCCATTTATCAGTGCATAAGCTTTCGTGAGCTGCAACTCACTTCCTCAGATGCTGAAGAGGGGAAAAAAGGATACAGAGATGGGAGCGTGACATCAGTGCTAATTAAATCAGAGTGGACGAGGCTCATCTCCAACAGCGGTGAGAAGGGGCGAGGGCCTGAATGGGGAATTACCGTTTGTAAGAGGAGAACCACTCCAGGTGTCTATTTCGACCTTGGTTTAGGGTGTCAAATTTGCACCTGAATGCCAGCTCAGTGTTTCTCGCTGCAGTCTGGTTTTGAAGGTTTCTTTTTAACCTGAGAATAGCAACGTGCAAGTCTGAAACAGTGTGCCCAGGGAGGGTAAAGTGTTCCCCTCTGGATTTTGGATGTTGCCAGTCCTAATGTCTGTGTGCGCCCGTTGATTCTTCTGTGTAGAGACCGTACACTTTGTCCAACGTACAGGGCAGAGAGGCATTGCTGGCACATGATCACCTCTCTCACACTAGTACAGGTGCAGGTGAATGAGCCTTTGATGGTATGGCTGATGTGAGTACGCCCCGTGATGGTGTCACTAAGGTAGATGTATGGACACGGGTTTGTTGCGGGGATTGGCTCATGGGTTAGTGATTCAGGTGTGAAGTTGGCAGTGAGTATGTCTCAGGTTGGGGGGGGCGCGGTCTGTATGCAAGGATTGTCCTGCCTCCCAAGGTCTATGAGAGCGAGGGTTCTTCATCATCTTTGATAGGTTGTAGATCCTTGATGTGTAGAATCATAGAATACTAGGACTGGAAGGGACCTCGAGAGGTCATTGAGTCCAGTCCCCTGCCCTCATGGCAGGACCAAATACTGTCTAGACCATCCCTGTTAGACATTTATCTAACCTACTCTTAAATATCTCCAGAGATGGGGATTCCACAACCTCCCTGGGCAATTTATTCCAGCGTCTGACCACCCTGACAGTTAGGAACTTTTTCCTAATGTCCAACTAAACCTCCCTTGCTGCAGTTTAAGCCCATTGCTTCTTGTTCTATCCTCAGAGGCCAAAATGAACACGTTTTCTCCCTCCTCCTTATGACACTCTTTTAGATATCTGAAAACTGCTATCATGTCCCCCCTCAATCTTCTCTTTTCTAAACTAAACAAACCCAATCTTTTATCCTTTCTTCATAGGTCATGTTCTCTAGCCCTTTAATCATTCTTGTTGCTCTTCTCTGGACCCTCTCCAATTTCTCCACATCTTTCTGGAAATGCGGTGCCCAGAACTGGACACAATACTTCAACTGAGGCCTAACCAGTGCAAAGTAGAGCAGTTAGGAGAATTTTTAGCTGGAGGCAGTAGGGTATGGCTAGTGGTGATTTGTTGCTTTCTTTGCTGGGTCTGTTCTGTAGTAGGTGACTTCTGGACCCCCACCTGGCTTTATCAATCTGTTTTTTCATTTCTCCTAGTGATTACTGTAGTTTTAAGAATGCTTGATAGCGATCCTGTAGGTGATTGTCTCTGTCTGAGGAACTGGAGCAAATGCAATTGCATCTTAGGGCTTGGCTGTAGATGATGGATTGTGTGATAGGTTTTGCATGAAATCTGGAGGCACGTAAGTAAGTATAGTGGTCAGTAAGTTTCTGGTATAAAGGGGTATTTATGTGACCATGCATTATTTGTACTGTAATGCCCAGGAAGTGGCTCTCCTGTGTGGACTGTTCCAGGCTGAGACTGATGGTGGGGTGGAAGTTGTTGAAATTCCAGTGGAATTCTTCCAGAGCCTCCTTCCCATGGGTCCAGATGATGAAGATGTCATCAATGAAGTGCATGTAGAAGAGGGCCAGTTGGGGACGGGAGCTGAGGAAGTGTTGATCTAAGTCAGCCCTTAAAACATTGGCCATGGCAGTGCCTCTGACTTGAAGGTAGACACCATCCCCAGATCTGAAATGGCCATGGGTGAGCAAGTACTGCCTGATTAGCATTATAATCGCTGGAGAGAATCTTACACTGACTTCAGGGGGGTCCAAATTTCACTTGTAATCTCGATAGCTTTGTCTACACTACAGAACCTACTCAGTGTTAACGGCTTTTAGCACCTACTGCAGCTGAACTGATGTTGAACATGGTCCAGTTGCCAAAGTCATAGACAGACGGGCAAACCATATTTAGCCAATGTTCCGCTAAGCACAGTTATTCCCTGCTCTGAGCAGGATGACAGCAATGATTCAGTCCTGCTGTATAGTTAAAATGCATCAGAAACCTGGAGTTCTGTAAGAAAAGCACAGTTACTGGACAGTATCAGCATTCAGACTGTAATAAATGATCCAGATGTAGCCAGCAGGCAGACTGGCAATGCAGAAGTAGAGTGTATGATTAACAGGATGCAGATTCATATCAAATCGCCTGTGATGGACTGGAGAATAATGTAACCCAAGACAATCTGAAGTCCTTATCTCTTGTGTATTAAGCAATCAGGAGCTATAAGCGCCTTAATTCTCCTTCCTCTCATCTTTCTTTAATGTCTTCCTTTCCCATCTGGGAGGGTGCAGTCGGGCTGGATTCTGTGAGTTCTGCTTGTAGTCACTGTTGGAATGTTTGCATTGCTTTACCCAATAACATTGAAATTAACAATATTCAGAATGTCTTTGGCAACATGGGGAGAGACGCAATACTTGGGGCAGAGGCAGAAAGCATGAATTTATGAGAAGCAAAGCTAAATCGGTTAACACTGCAGGACTCACCAGGAAATGCCCGTCTCCACTGTGGAAGGATGTCGCAGGCACATGCTTATCATTCGCGGAGTTGCTGCTTGATTCAAAACGGCTGCCAGGCACAAATGCTCTCAGGGGTGATTAAAGCTTACGAGTAGCCAACAGATTTCATGGAACCCCGGGACTTAAATCAAGTACGCAATTGCTCTTAGGAGTGAAATCAGAAGAATCAGACCCCATCACCAGCAATGCATCATGGCAGAGAGGTCACCTAAGCTAGCAGACAGAAAACAGTCTCAAAAACAGGATATAGTGAGTGGTTACAAGTAGATGCAACCATAGCTAACGGTTGTGACTAGGGAGAGATAAGGTTTTGTTATAAGAGCCTCTGCACTTTGGTGTCTGGTGTTTGATTTTCTTATCCTAACAAAGTTTTCTGATCCTTTCAAAACTCAAGATAAAACAGATGATTAGGGAAGAAAAGACCTCCTGGGACTGCAGTAAGACCCAAAAGTGATTAATAAATGGAAACATGTGGACTTAATGTACCGGAGGCACATGTAAAATTGCATTTGTGAACAATGCACCAGAAAAGATTCCACAGCATAAAATGGAAGACTCACCAAGTCATTAGTGCCACCACACTTAGCTGTATTATTTAATCGTTTAAAAAAAACATATTTGAAAACTTCAGCCCAGGCTGCAAAAGCAACCAGAGTGCATTAAAATGTTGATCATATGGGTACTCATGGCAGTGCCTCTGCCTTGAAGGTAGAAATCATCCCCAAATCTGAAATGGCCGTGGGTGAGCAATTACAGCCTGATTAGCATTATAATTGCTGGAGGGAATCTTCCATTAACTTTAGCAGGGTCTGAATTTCACCTCTGATTTGTTTGTGAGATGTTCTACAAATAGAGTTGCCAGATACTTTCACAAAAAATACCAAACATGGCAGGAAAAAAAATGGTTGAGCAAAAAAAAAAAAGTCTTTTTTTTTTTTTTTTTTTAACGGGACAGAGGCCACAAATACTGGACTATCTGGCGTGGCGGATATAGGGCAGGGTGAGTGGGGTGGTCGCCCCGGGCCCCGCGCTTCAAAAAGCCCCATGCATGCGCTGTGGCAAAGGGGGGCCCCGCAATATTGTGCTGCCCTGGGCCCCGCAAAATGGTCATCTGCCCCTGCTGTCTGGGCCAATACAGGACACCTAGCCTCCCCGTAGAAATCAAAGTAATACAGCTGCTTTACAACTCCCAAGTGGATCAAGTCTGATTGTCCTAGGAAGGATGTTACTGTATTAGAAGAAGAGCTCTTAACTTGGGTATCCAAAGCAGCAGTTCAAGAGTTGTGTCTGCCCTGCCTTTCCCATCTCGTTAATCGGGAAGGGTCTAACCCCCTACATGGGAGAAGCCTTCTGGGAGTTTCCCAGACAGAAAAGGAAGCCCGAATATGTGAAAACTTGAAAGCCATTTTTCTGGTTAGGGAGAAAACAAAACTTAACACCAGGACAGTTTCAGCTTTTCAGCTGCTCTATGTGCTTATGGGGTTATGCTGGTTGGGTTTCATTGCAATGTGGTTACCACTGAATCAAAGCACTATAACGTATGAAACATCTGAGGAAGCAAAACCAATGACAAAACTCCCGGTTAGAACACCACGAGACACGAAGGCATTTGAGCCGAATTCCTGGAGGTAAGGAATTTAGCACGCAGGACAAATTGCTAGGTCAGCCACTAGATAGAGATGAGTTTGAGATACACTTGAACATTGTTATAGCAAGAGAGTGGATTAAAGAACACGGGGCTAAATCTTTAATGTGCTACGCTTGTGCGGCCTGCCGTCATTTCTGACCGTTCTTTTTCTCTGGAAGCAGAACACCCTCAAAGTCAAAATTACCCCTATGAAAAACAAGGCGGAGGAGGGGTGG
>JANRFK010004440.1:42552573-42563494 GCA_030068395.1 Apalone spinifera | reverse complement strand
TTCCCCTTCCATCAAGCTCTTGAACCTGCTGTGTCACCCCTGCTCTGTCACAGACCCCAGTTGCCTCTGTAGGCCTCTTCGTAGGGCCTTTCACTGGTTTCTTCTAAACTCCTACAAGACCGTCCCAGACCAAGGCTACTGCTGCTTTCTTAATATCTCGCTCTGTAGAGAGAGCAGTTCTTAAGAGAATTAGAGGATTCAGGTGCTCGCTCCAGTGTCACTGGGAAGACTCATTCATTATGTTCAGTATGAGTCTGAGGTTTTGGGGGGTTAACCTTTTGATGTTTTAGGGATACATGGGTCTGGCTTCTTCATTCTAGCAGTGCCCCACTCTGAGCCAACATTGGGGCAGGACCAGAGGGAAAGAAAGGTGGCTTTAAGCTCTCTTTGTGCCTTCAGTATTCTGAGCCTAGCCTTCAGCTGCGAGACCTAACACTCCCATCAGCCATGGGGACAACTCCTCCCAGAATTCCCATCTTTTGAGTCGACGCTGAGAACAGGGCCATGCTGGATTTGCACTGTCTTCCACAGCCATTCAGTGATCCTCATTTTCATATAGCTTGAAGAGTTCCTCTCAGCTAAGGACCATGGGGGTTAGCAGTTAATTACGCTGCTGTAAATCTGAAGTAATCCCACTGTAGTAGAGAGAGTTACTCCAAGATTGCACTAGTGCTTATGAGCAAAATTTGATCTAAAACATCTCCATCAAACCCAAAAGATATACAAGCATGTTTTAGGTGTTTCAGCCACTCCCTGAGAACAAGGCAATGGCACTTTCATTCAGATCTGGCTAATAAGAAATCCCCTAGAAGATCTCCTAGAAAGAACCAGTTCCCTGATGTACCTTATATCACACTACCTCCTCTGAGTCTCTGAAAACCCACACATAGAAATGACAACAGATCTGTCTAGATTTACAGATTCCAGGTGCAGCTGTCTAGATTCCCATCCTGCACTATTCTTTTAGGAGCAGAGAGACTGAACTTAAGGTAACCTCATGGTTATCCCTGTTTTCATAGAGCATAGATGATTGCAATGTAGAGTCATAGAATGCTGAAGTGAGGAGTATTAGGCCATATCTCCACCTGCCGCACTGCAGATCAATCTTCTGGCATTTGATTTAGTGGGTCTAGTTAAGACCTGCTAAATCAAATGCTGAGGGCAGCCCCAGTCAATGCCAGTACGCCTTGCCGTGGTGAGGAGTGAGGGAAGCCAAGGGGAGATTTGCTCCTATTGACCTCCCACTGAGAAGACAGCACCAACGTCAGCTTAAGATTTGTCGACTCCAGCTATGTTATTTACATAGCTGGAATTGCATACCTTAAGCTGACCTTCAAGGTCTAGTATAGACTTGGTCTTAGACCAGGGTCAGCAACCTTTCAGAAGTGGCGTGCCGAGATTTAACTTATTCACGTCTATTTATGGCTCTGCGTGCCATGGATACTTTTAAAAGTCAATAATAGTCCTATTTGCATTTTAGCAGCTTCGTTAATAAACAAATTAAGATGCAGATCTTACCATTTACTGTGATCCTTGGCCTTGCTTTCCCTTGCTGTGACCAGTGACACGCGAATACATTTCAATCTTCATGGACATTTAATTTTTGTCCTTTCTCCTGAGACTGTCAAAAAAGTGGTTGTGTTGTGCATTCTCTATCAGATGGACTCTTTTGTGCCTCAGACACAATTTGATGCATTTCTCTTAAGCCACCAAATTTACATTACTACCAATGAGGACTGGATTGCAGCCTATGGACCAGCAGCGCTTTTAAGAAAATAGGCTTTTTCTGATATTTTACACAAATCTCTTCCTGAGGAGTAGTGCCAAGAAGGAAGAAACATCATTTTATCCAGTAAATACAAATAAATAGCTCAATAGACAAATATCCAACGCGTGAAGGAATTCAAACACTAATGCAACAACTGAGTACGGCGGAAAGCAACCGGATATTGATGGTTGGGTGATAAAGTGTAATGCCCACGTATGTCAATAGCTAGGAGGTCTGGCAGCCAGAGGAGCTGCCACTGCCACGCAGCCCCGGCCACTGGAGAAGCAGCCACAGACGTCACGCAGCCCCGGTCCCTCCCACTAGAGGAGGAGCCGCCATGGCCACAGTCGCGGCCGCTGGAGTAGTAGCTGCTGCCATGACACGGCCTTGGCCCCTGCCACCAGAGCATTGCTGCTGCCATGCAGCCCTGGCCCTGGCCGCTGGAGAAGCAGCCACCACAGCCACATAGGCCAAGCCCTGGCTCTGGCCACTAGAGGAGCAGCCACTGCTGCCATGTGGCCCTGACCCTCAGAGTAGCTGAGGGGTAACTACATGGCCTTGGCCACAGCCCTGAGGAGTCAGGGATAGCAAAGAGCTGCCCGGCTGAGCCCCCATGTGCCTACCACCTCCACCACCAGCAGCAGCACCTCACCTTCCAAAGGCAGCCTGTTGCATGGCCCTGCCACGGAGTTGGATGGGCCGGCTCAAGGGCGTATCCAAGTGCTCAGCCACTGTGCGTGCAGCCTAACCGGGGAAAGAGGTGGGTGCCAGCCACTCATGCACCACAAGAGCCCGGCGCAGCCCAGTCTGCAGCCTCCCTGCCTGCCCCCTGGAGCTAGTGCTGCAGCTGCAAAGCTGCGGGTCAACCGTGAGGGTCCTGCAGCAGCGCGGGCTCCCCGCTGCATGGAGGAGGGAGGAGGGGCTGAGCTCTTGCCACAGACCATGCGCATGCCACTCAAAATCGGCTTGCATTCCATTCGTGGCACACGTGCCATACGTTACCGACCCTCGCCTTAGACTAAACACCTCAACGCCGAGAGGGTGTCCATTTTCTACTAGACAACATTTTGTGTGTGGTACAATAGAAATAATTAACAAGCAGCCCCCAGAGCTACCATTTCATGGATGCCTATGGAAGCACGAGGAAGCCAACACGTCTGGCAGACAGAGCCCTTGAATATTGAATAGCTGATATGCATCTGATGACAGAAGACATTTTATTTTACTATTGCAATAATACTAGCGCAGGGGGAAAATACCTTTTTTCTTTTCCTTGACTGCTCTTGAAGACACACTATGCCAGATTTGAGTCATATGTTGTTGGGTTTTCCAATTTTCCTGAACATATGGAATTCCTATTGGTTATTTGTACTTCGGCCATCCAACAAATAGGCTAGCGATAGCTATTCCATAGGTAGTTAAAGGCATTGGCCACATAATTTCATTTCCAGAGTTGTAGGAAACCAGCACAGATGTAGACAATCGCACATTTCAGTATTTATGAAGTGCCAGTTTTCTATAAAACATGAGAATCTGGTTATCATCACAGCTATTCATTAAAACGCAAACACAGTTACAGACTGTCTAACAATCCTTAAAACTAATATTTTGGAACCCTAACCCTTACCCGGCAAGTTCTACATCTCTGTCACCCAAGACTGCGGTTGGAATCCCTGGGAGTTTTAGGATGTGCAATGTGATTTTGCCTTCAAGAACTGGTCTAAGGATAGCCAGACATCTCCTCAGGACTCACAGGGAATACATATGTCCATCAACAGTATCCAGTACAACACAGCCATGGCTTACTGTTGTGCGACTGACTGCAATGTACTACAAGGAAAATCTATATGCATTAGAACAAGTTTCAATAAGGATAGGGGAAAAACTCTCCTTCTACCACTACTGACCACTGTTCAATGAGAAATGGAAACTATTTTTTTTTGCAGTGTTCGCTGTGAACATTAGAGTCTAGGCTGAAGTACAAAAGAATGGACTTTTTAACACAATGGGGACTTTTTTTATTTTCTGTGCTAAACCATAGTATTCAACAGTGGAACCCGTGGCCACAAATATTGATTCCAAGACTTTATGAGGATCCTAAAATCATTGGGACTAAGCACATGCATAATGGGATTGCTGGTGCAGGGCCTCACATCTAACATTCACTGTTCCGTTAGGCAGGAGTAACAAAAAACAGTATATACACTTTTGTTTCGGGGCACAAGATGCTCACTGATGGGTGCTGAGAAGATGCTTCCCCTGCGAATTGGTAACTCCATAATTACCCATAAGAACGGCCATAGTGGGGCAGACCAAAGGTCCATCTAGTCCAGTATCCTGTCTTCCAACTGTGGCCAATGCCAGGTGCCCCAGAGGGAATGAACAGAACAGTTAATCATGGCATGATCCCCTCCCTATCACCCAGCCTCTGATGAACAGAGGCTAGGGACACCATTCCCACCCATCCTGGCTAATAGCTAATGATGGACCTAACCTCCATGAATTTTGGAACCCTGCTGAAGTCCTGGTTTTCACAACATCCTCTGGCAAGGAGTTCCACAGGTTGTGCATTGTGAGAAGAAATACTTCCTTTTGTATGTTACCTATTAATTTCATTTGGTGACCCCCTACTTCTCATGTTATGGGGAAAAGTAAATAACTTTTCCTTATTCACTTTCCTTATTCACTTTCTCCACACCAGTTATGATTTTATAGACGTCTATCGTATCCCCGTTCCCTTCTTTTCTAAGATGAAAAGTCCCAGTCTTTTTAACCTCGCTTCATATGGCAGCTGTTCCAAACCCCTAATCATTTTTGTTGCTCTTTTCGGAACTTTTTCCCAATGCTAAAATATCTTTTTTGAGATGAGGCAATCACATCTGCATGTAGTATTCAAGATATGGGAGTACCATGGATTGATACAGAGACCATATTCTCTGTCTTATTCTCAATTCCTTTTTTAATTATTCTTAATATTTTGTTTGCTTTTCTGACTGCTGCTGCACATTGATGTTTTCAGAGAACTATCCATGCATCTTGTACCATCTTTTGAAACATCTGGAAATAGCAGCAGCTGAAGACAGGATACCAAATGAATTGGACCATTAGTCTGGTCTGGTACGGCAGTCTCTCTATGCTAGCAATGAACCTACAGAATAAAAGCAGATTCCAGTAATGTACATCCCTCACCATTATTTCCTCTTCTGTGAAATTTTCCTTCCAAACTTGACTGTTTGATAACTATGCTCTATTCACAATAATCATCCCCACATAATCTTGTTCATATGAAATTCAACAGGATTTGTGAAATTTAGCTTCCATCCCAGTCAAGCTGTTGAGTGTAAGAGCTGAAATCACAGGTCAGGTAGCAGAGGCAGGTAAAGGTGGCTTTAAACTGGTTTTTATGGGACCCAGGTTTAGTTAGAACATTCCTCAGGGGCTCTCTCTAGCATGTGTCCAAACTGCAATGGCAGATAATATGGTGGGGAGTATGGGGGGAGGAATCACTGGTCCTCCAGCCAGAAGGCACCACGGGGTAGCAGTGATGAAAGACATTCTCCTGGAAGGAGGTGGGGAGAGCTCATAGCAAACTAGACATTGGAGTGAGCAGCAAGCCAGCTCTCAGCTGTATGAAACATACATAACAGGCGTGTTGGTAAACCCAATCCTACCACTGCTCTAGAAATGTTAAACAAATGATTCTTGTGGTCACTGGTAGGCAGGGCCGCCCATACCCATATGCAGAATACAAAGTTGTGTGGGGCACCTGAATATCTGGGACAACTGGATTTTAATGTCCACCCACTTACCTCTTCCTAGCTTTGTTCTGTGGCTCAGCTTCCTGCGGAGAGTTAACTTAAAAGTGAAAAAAGCTGGCCAGAGTTATTAGCAAATTACTTTACATGCGAAAGAGCCACTCAAGTGATAATGAAGCCATTTACCAGGCATTTGCCAACCCCGGGTCTAGGCTGTCAGTTTCTGAATATCCTGTAGTCTGCGGGATCCGTGTTTAAAATTTGTTTCTGAAGTATTTGATGAGTGTGTCGCTGAAGCTTATAAAATCACATCTCTAAAAAATACAGCTCCCCTCGGCAGCCATCAGGCACAGGGGCACCAGTTTCATATTGCTCTGTAGGGCCCCAGAAATCCTAAGCCCCCGCCATGCCTCGTTTCCTGCACGCCCTCCCGTGTGTTTCTGCACTGAACCAGAAGCAAATGAACAAAAACCAATTTTGGCCAAGGCAGGGGACTTGTTTCCTACCTGCTCTGGCACGTCTCTCAGCTATGCACACATGTCTGCACAGGCTCTGAGTGATAGTACCTGGTGATAGTTTCTGGGTGCTCTTGTATGGATACTAATTGGCTTGGCCTACCTAGGTATATTCTGACAACGTTCAAAGCTTTCTCGTCTTAAGGTCACAGCAGGATTCCATAACGCTCAAAGCTGATTTCTTATGTACTTGATCTCTATTTTGGGAGGCTTCCTAAGCTTTCCTCGATGTATATTTTGGCAAGGTCAATGTCATGGCTGCTTTACTACATGTTGCTATATTATGACAATTAGTAACATTTACATGCTTTTGACTTAACATCTGGATTCAGGACAAAAAGCATTTAACGGGGAGGGAAGGAGATAATTATTTTGGCTTCCTAATGTCAACTGGAGAATCCAAAGTCTCAGGGTCAGTGGAAGGGAAAGGTTGAAGTTTTGAAACATTTTGCTTGACTGCCTAGATCCATAGCTACTTGAAATAGCAATCCATGTTCACAACAATTTGTAGCACTGAAAATGTAGCAAGTTTCCCTCCATCAGGACGGCAACATTTTACCAAATTTCACAAGACTTGCTTCCATTTCAAGTTTGGAGCAATTTTGCAATTTTTCAGGGAGCTTTGGGAGACTGCCTCATGCCCCTGGTCCCCAGAAACAATTCTATACCAGCTGTGCACACTAGCCAAAATCAGAAGCAGGACAGAAGTAGGATCTCTCTTCAGCAATGTGGCAACCGATGGCAAGAGTATTACAAATCTACCCATTCCAAGTTCTGTCGTTAGAGTCTGGCAGAGAATCTGAATGAGACTTTCTGTGATGAGACCTGCTTTGGTTGTCATGGAAAGTGCAAACATAAGGCCCCCCAAAAATAAATGTTTAACATTTTTCATGTTTAATAGATTAAAGTGACTTTTGGGTCAGTTTTATCAGTGCTGCAATTGTAGGGAGATTTTCAAAGGTGCCCAACTCCTATGAGAATTCTTCATCTAGCTGCAATTCGTGCCTTTGAAAATCTTTCCTTATAGTCTGCAGAGCCACATTCCCCTAAATAGGCATAATTACCTGTGATTGGCACAAATAAAGTTATTACAGAAAATTAGGGCTGCTCTGTCTTATCTCTCCGAGTTTGTTCCACAGAGACACTTCTGTGCTCTTGCAGACCCTTGCAATTCCCTAAGACGTCCACAAACCTAAGCAACCTCTGCTTCAGCCCACCTGATTCTTATTTTCCCTTTCCATAAATCTCAGAAATTACTTTATGATATCTGGGACTTATAACAGATGGGCCACGTGCCAGATGGAATACAATAGAAGGAAATGAAAGCTAAAATGATTGGGCAGGAGTTGAACAGGAGATTAAATTATTCTCGAGTGGTTTGAATATGAAAGAGGATCTTCATTTGGGGGAAAACAGCAAGAGATTCCCAAGATTGATTCTGGGTGGGGAGGAAATGTAGTTAAGATGATATTTACCATCTATTTCTGCTCCAATCTGCTATTCATCAATGTATTTTAAGCGCTTTCTCTGTTCTGTTCTTGTATCCCCCTGGAAATGCTTTGTCTGTTCTGTCTCTGGTTGACCAGTGCTAGTGATAATAATAAAACTAGTCAGTAGCAGGATGGGCAGTGCAGGGCAGGTCTACACTAGAACTGGAAGGTGGGGTTAGGTTATGCAACTACAGCTGTGTAAAATACGTAGCTGGAGTTGGCTTACCTTAAGTCAAGGTCGGCACCGTTTTCACAGAGGGAGGCCGAAAGGAGCAAATGCTCCCATTGGTTTCCCTTATTCTTTGCGCCTGCTAGGAGTACCAGCACGGATTGGAGTCACCCTTGGCATTTGATTTAGCGGGTCTTAACTAGACATGCTCAATTGAATGCCAGAAGATTGATTTCCAGTGCAGCAAGTAAAGACACAGATACATGACTTGATAAAGCAACATGAAGCATGGTCTTCTGAAAGGAGTCTGAAGCTGGCAGTCAACAACTGATGTTCAGCCCCCAGTTTGGGCATTTACCAGTGGCCTAGCTTTGGGCAAACCCTACTGGGCTGGATTCTTTACCCTGTGGAGTGTCCCACCACCAGCACTCCCTTCTTGCCCTATGCTAAGTGAGGGCAGAGAAGGGAGGTCTGGCTACTGTCTGGGGGAATTATCTGCTAGACCTTTCTGGCCAACCTATGGCCACTTTGAGCTGCAAGAGCTTTGCTATATGGATTTTGCAGATGGAAGCATTTGGTTCATTACCGCTTTGCACTTGAACTTCTCCGTCTATAGCATGGCAAGGACTGGCTAGCTCGCTCCACCCATTGAGCAAGTAATTGCTGAGTCATAGGATTGTGATGAAATAGAACCAACTCACAGTGACCCCACGTGTTGGATTATGCTTTTTCCACTGCATCTGAACTTTGGGATGGACATGAAGCAGGGAAATATCACTAGAAAAGGTATTGTGGGGTTTTTTCTAGCATCAAGGAAATGGAAAAGGTGCCCCAAATCCCCCGGGGAAGCAGAAGCTTCATTTCCTGATATTTCCCCGGAAGAGCAGAAAAGCCCAGACAAATTTTTATGCACTTGTTGAAATTCTCTCTGGCCTGTCTCATCGCCACCATACGCTAAGTGCTGCAATCAAAATGTTGCTATTGCAGCGGTGGACTTTACATGTCAGGACAGATTCTGGTGAGGTCTGTAAGGCTACGTTTACACTGCAGAGCTATTTTGGGATACCTCTGGTATTCCACGTCTTAAGAGCAAGCCCATTATATCGAAATATAATGGACTCGCTCTTCCAATGTCCCTGTTAAACCTCATTGCACGAGAGTTAAGGGACATTTTGGAATAATGCCTTATTTTGACATTTGTAGACAATATCAAATTTCAAAATAAGCTATTTCAAGACGCACCATAAGTATGCCCATTGCAAAACTACCACACAAAAAGCTGCCCTTTCAAGTGTTTTATGTGCTGGAAGAAAAGCTTTTCTAAAGTCACAGGCCTTCAGTGAAAGGAGCCAAAGTGGGGCCTACCCGGATGGCTACAGGAGACATGATCAACATATGTTGCTCCTTGTACCAAAGGAGGGAGTTTCCAGTTGTGATTCCTGCATTTGACACAAGTAGAATGAATGATGCAGTTGTGTTTAAGTTAGGATAAGTACGCACCTTGAGCAAGCAGCTAATGGTCTATGACCGTGGCTTATCATGCTAATTCATACCGTGTTATTGTTTTCCAATGCTCCTCCTTTTTGCGGGTCCATTGTACTCCATTGTTGTCTCTTGCCTTTTACCAACACATACAGCACGAGACTCTTCAAGGCAGAGACTCTTTTTCTAATGTTTCCACAGAGCACAGGTGTGATGGGGTCAACTCACTGCCAGGGCGCCCCCTGCTGGTCAGGCTGGAAACTAGCTCCGCCCATAGAATGTGCCGCCTTCTGGTTGGTATCTCGCTTGCCGTTGTTTCGCTATCCTTGTTTCTACCCTCTGGCTCTGGACCCTCATTGCTCCCTTGGTCTGCGAAGTCCACTTCAGTACACGGCCTTCTGACAATGCTCACCACTGATACCAGCAGTCTTCAGTCCATACGCCCGCCTGCGCAGCCAACTGCAGCCCCAGAAATCTAGCCCCTTACCTCAGGGACAAGCCACAGCCTGTAAAGGCCAACTCTGTGGTAGCTAGGTGTGATGTAAGGGAAGGGGGGAACCAGGCCTGCTTACTACTTGGAGCCTCAACCCAGGGACCCTCTGGTGACAGCCATGTCCTGCCCTCCTTCTCTCTCCTCTTTTGCTCCCATTCTTCTGGCCACTTCCTCATGACCTTTGCACTTTCTTGGCCCTTATCTCAAGGCCTACAGTCTGGGAGGAATGAGTCTGCAGTGTCTCTCCAGTTCCTCAGAGCCTGCCCAGACCTACTCTTTCCAAGGAGCCACTGGGTTCCCTCTTCTACAAGGACCCAGCTTCTTCTTCCTTGCTGGTCAGGGTGAAAGTGAGCTGCCCTCTGCTCTGCAGCCTTTTATAGGGCCCAGACTGTCTCTGATTGGCTGATTGCTCCCCGCCCTGATTGGCCAGGTTTGCACAGACTTCCTGTGGAGTGGGCTACAGCACCGCTACACTAGCACAATGGGATCCTATGGTGAGACAGATAATAAATAGAATACAACTTGCTTTTGCAACATGTCTGTGCATCTAATGGGATGGTAAGCCACTTCCTCTATATTAACCAGAATTTCCTGCCTATTTGCTAGAGAGCTAAATTAACTTATTCAGCTCTTCTTTCTTTTAAATCACACAGATAAAAGAAAACTGGCAGCCTGATGTTGACATTAATCTAATGTATGATTTCTATGTTTAAAAAAATATGTTGTCTATGGCCAATTAAATATTTAAGAAGAAATTTTCCAGTGTTCAGTGATAAACACTACTGCAAACAGTTTCTGCTGGTTTAGGTATCGCACGTCTGGCAGTTCACATATATCCTTTGTGCATATGTTTTTAATTAAATAATGAATCCTGCTCTTGTCTCATAATAGTCTAATAATCTTCTCTGATTGACAAATATACAGTCCGGTCTCAAGGATTCCAGTCTCTCTGGGTATGTCTACACTTGCACCCTAGTTCAAACTAGGCATTCGAAATAGTAAATGAAGATGGGATTTAAATATCCCGTGCTTCATTAGCATAATCTCAGCCACATGCTGGTTCGAAACCCAGCTGTTTCGAAAGTGAAAGTGCGCTCCGGGCTGCATTAGTTCAAATCAAACCCTTGGGATCCTTGAGACCGGACTATATATTTGTCAACCAGAGAAGATTATTAGACTAGTATGAGACAAGTGCGGGACTCATTTTTTGAGGAGTAACATTAGTTCGAACCAAGTGGTTTGAACTAAT
>JANRFK010004440.1:42537300-42549941 GCA_030068395.1 Apalone spinifera | reverse complement strand
GATTTTCTTCCCATAGGAACACACCCAGGCTAACACCTGATTCAGATGTGGCATTACTGGGCTTGATTTAATCTTGATTAATTAGTTTTTGTCCCGGCATTCAAAGCCCACTCATCGGAGCAGTGATTTATGGCATACAGTACGAAAAGGCTGGATTCTATTAGGAAGATTTACAATGATAAAGGCTGAAGCCCCGTGTACTAGGATTCCACAACACACCAACTAAGGTGGTGTTGGCCTGAACAGTGACCCAGTTAACTAAGTCATCCCTTCTTACCAGCCTTGAGAAAATAATAAGGTTTGGTATATTGGAGCAGGTTTAAACCTTCTAAATTCACAGTTTTGAGGAATTTTGCACCAGTTTCAAAGTTGGACATTACCTCACTTTAAAAAGAAGAGATTAAAAGTTTCTGGATTGGTCAAATTCAATTTATAATCTACACCAAACAACCCCACAACTGGCACTGGTTATGAGACCTATAGCCAGAGACGAAGCAGAGATTAACTGAGTCTGAAGGCGTATGTCCATTAGGCTGGGGATCGAAGCTGCAGTGATCAATTCATCAGCTGTTGATTCATCAGGTCTGCTTAGACATAATAAATCAATCTCCGAGCACTCTCCCGTTGTTGCCAGTAGTCCACCAAGATGAGAAGAGAACCCACAAAGATGCCACAGTGAATGTGTCAACTTCAGCTGTGCTATTTCAGGGGTTAGTGTAGACCTATCCTAAGATTGACTGCTTTCACAAGGATGCTGCCGCTTCCTCAGTGTTCCTTGGTTCTTTGATCCTTGAGCCCCTTGGTTGATTTGCTTTCATTTTCTGTTCTTTTTTTCAAAAAAACACAACAGTATATCTGCTTTTTCTCCTGTGACCCTAAGAGTTTACACATCCCAATGAAAAAGGCTCTGGTTATTTTTCAGGATGTTATGAAACAACTGTAAGGATTGTGTGCATAAGCAAAATCCGGCGGAATGGCTGGTGAAAGCTCAAGCCACTAGGTCAAAGACCTTTCTGGAGCTCACTCAATCCAAGACAGCTCCAAACAGATGCCAAACAATGCAGAATACAGTCCTTCATGATGTGACTTCTTATTGTATCCTACCATTAACCTATTGTCATTTATTCTATTAGAAAGTTAAATCAACTGACTACAAGTCCATTGCCTACCTAAAATGCAGAATTTACTATGTGAAGTAACAAGCGTTTTAATTTACAATGGCATTCAATAGCTTCACTTGTGCAAACTTGCTCAAGGAATCCATGCTTTCATAGTCTGAGGTAGCGGTGTCCAAATTTAGCCCGCCAGAGAAGCACCCTGTCAGATTTTCAAGACCCTGAGCTTGGCACCTAATTTGCACAATAGCCCAGCAATTGAAGTTCTCACAACCCCAAACTCACCTCTGGGGCACTTCCACTGATGGTCGTGAAGTTACATTAGACACTGTTGTCAGGTTTTGACCCAAACAGCTTGCCAAGATTAGTGCTCCTGGTGATATTGGAAATAGAAATTGATGGTGTCGGGTATTTTCTTTGATCCAATCTTGTTTATTTCCGAGGAAGATACAAAATTCTGCTTTTCTGAACATAGTGGGAACCAAGACCAAAAGGAGGAGTTTCTTACCTTGTAGCCCCGAGCCTCATTGGAGTTTTTGGGGTCTGCTGGTAGCTTTTTGCAGACCAACGTTGCATCCTGGCTAGTGCTTCACTTCCTTGATTTTTGCCTCTGCTTTTGTCTTAATTCTGTCTCTCTCAATTTCTCTGTTCTTTCCCCCTTCCTCTTCCCCCTACACACACACACACACACACACACACACACCTCTGTCTCTCAGAGAAAATCCTGGGTCCACAGTCCAAATGCCTGGGAGATTTCACAACCCCCTTTTGTCTCAGGGGAAGGGCTTCTTACGAACGCAGCCTGAGAGTTATGGGAAGGAGTTTGGGAAACATGTAACCCAGAGGCACTGAGACCACTGATGAGGGACAGAGGAGACTGCTCAACAGCCTTAGTTAAGAGTCAGTTGACTTTTAGCTCATGCTCTAGAGAGGCATGTGGGTTTAACCCATAAGGTGGCAGGTTCAGTCCCTCCTGCGAATGACCAACATCCATTGGTCTACATGTGGCTAGGCCAAGAAAGGAGCAGTCCCATTTTCAATTCTAAAAATGCTCAATCACAACTTGTGGACATAATTTCCTTTCTTCAACTATTTACAGCCTATTGGAAATATCCACAAGTGCTTTAGCAGCTAAAATTGCCCCCAAACTCTGGTTTCTAGACAGATTTCATCCACTCCCCTATTTACCGTGCCGGAAAAAGACTACAGCACTTTGCTGTTATAATTCCTAGGGGCAAGATGACTTATTCACAGTGAACCACTTGTCTACAAATCATTCATTTACCGGGACCATCTCTTTAAAGGGAATATCCACAAATTGAATTTGTAAGGCATCTTTCCTGACACCAGCCACTCAATTGTTATTTCTAATGAAGCCTATGAGTAGGCAGGCCCGAGAAGTCCTAAATTCCATAACTTCACATGACCTCCATGGCTTCAGCCCTGTGTGGCAAGCCTCTGACTTATGTGATTTATTGCTCACATCCTGTCTCTGACTTACTAAAAACCCTAGCCCCAACGAAATCCAACTCAATTTTTAGCTCACCCCCTTCCATCACCCAAATGTCCTCCTTGAATTTCAGAGGCCCAGCCTTCAAACGTATTTTGCCCTTTCCCCAAGTCATTTTCTCCATCTCAAACCCATGAAGTGGGTTCACCTTGGGAGTCTCCAGTTCCCTTGCCTTGTTTGCACGTCTGGTTGAGAAACAGTTACGTCTGAGCCCAGGCCAATCGCTGCTGTACATTTTAGAAATGTTATTACACACTCAAGAGCTAAATGCCCATTAATTTGCTGTTCCACTCTAAGCAGAAGCCATGGGGCAGATCCTTGAGCTTTCTCCAAACTTTGCCCCTTCATCTTGATGTTTTCCAGTTTCCTAAACAGTCTGCCTGGTCCCGTCTTAAGTTCATAGCAATTCTTCTTTTCGTGGCCAGGTTTGCCACAGTACCCATATTTATCTGAACTAGTTCCTCTAACATTAAAGAAAATGTCCATTGTTTAACAAACCAAAATGTATCTGTCTAATTATATACGGTCATGTGCCAGATTAGAATGGTCTTTCACAGTAGACACAGAGCTCCCCTTAAGGGACTCATGACCGTCGGCTTCCATCTTCCCCACTAATACTGGCTGCTTCTTTAGGTGAACTGCTGCACAGAAAGATTCAAGTCTCCTAGCAAATTCCATAGCCTTGCACTGTCTTTCATTGATTGTGATCTGAAGGACCAAGTCCAGCTGAAAATCTATAAACTGATCCACTGCCTGTGTATCCTGAAAGGCCTGCATGGTTTCTGCGTTTCCAACACCACAAATCTCCATGGATCCTCCCCCACATCAGATGGGATCGCTTCTTTCCCTCTTCTTCTAGCTCTTAGCTGTGCCCTGGTTAGCTCGGGTTGATGGCTTGTACCAGGGCTGGACAACTCAGTCTCTTTTCTGGCAGTAAATTCTGCAGCACCATCAAAGCTGGGCCACTCAAGTTGGCAGCTAGAAACCCCCCTTTCTGCCCAACTTCCCAGCCATTCATCTGCTCTGTAATGTTGAATGGAGTCAAAGCAGCATCCCAGGAAGTTTGTCCCTCAAAGATAATGGCTTTTGCGTGATTTGAACTGAGACAGCCCAACCTCTCCCGTCTGGCCCTCCGTGGGTTACAAATGGAGTAGAAAACTATTGCCAATGTCTGGTGTTACCCAAGTCCTATGGATAGCGCAGTTCTTCCCCCAGTCAACTGCCCCACACTGTGATCTGTGACCCTTTCATTTCCTTCTGGAGCTGAACTGTCATCTCCTTAAGTCCTTGCTGTAAGTTCATCTCTGTTACCAATTCCAAGCTGGCTAAAACTTGCTCCATTTCCTCTGTTTTGTGGGAAAACTTCTGGTCTATAAGCCATCACTGAATCATTCCAAGCTGGGTGTGTTGTCACTGGGCTTCCCAATCTGTCTGGGCACTTGGTAGTTGTTGCTCCAACTCATCTCAGCCTGCAAATCATACCTGAGCCCTTTCTGGGAAAACCTCCAGTTCTTGGTGGGGCACTTTTCTTCACACCTGTTCTGAAGTCTCCAGCTTCTGGTTTAGGTCTTGCTTTAATTTCTTTTGACCGTCCTTGATTTCTGCAGGCACCTCGTCTGTTTGTTCCATCTTGGTTTAACAGGAATACCAGTCACAATCAATGTTCCAATCTCTAAACTTTTACAGCCCAGGGGTGGGTGAGGGGGAATTTTCCGTCCATGTGCAGGATACATTTTTATGCACATTGACACCTATGCGAATGGGCACCATTTTTGTAGATACAAAAAACCCGAGCCTTCGGCACTCTGCTAATTAACTGGGCAGCATTTGAATTGCTCCTCAGCGGTTGCACAAGAGCACAGTTTTTGGGGAACAGTGCTCACAATCTTTGTCCTTGGAAACTAGATCCCACCTCTCACACCCAGGGTGGCTTTTTGTCCCAAGCGGCTAGCTAAAGTTCAGAGTCCCACAGCTTTTCCAGTTCAACGTAGCAATTGATGGAGTTGGATATTTTCTTTCATGCAGACTGGTTTATTTACAAGGAGGTTACAAACTCCTGCTTCTCTGAATGCAGGAAGAAAGAAAAACAAGAGATCCAGGTTCTTCGTTTATAGCTCCAAGCCTCAGTAGCCAATACCAGACCCAAAAGCGCTCTCTGGTTTTTTTTCTGGATCACACTGGGCTCACCAGCTACAGCTTGATTTTCTTGCCCTTTTTTTTGTTTGTTTGTTTTTGCTTCTTCTGTTCTGTCTGTTCTCAATTTCTTTGAATCCTGCCCCCCCCCCCCACACACACACATACACACACCTCACCCTCAGAGAAAGCTTCCTGCCCACTCATGGGCAAATTCACAACCCCCTTTTGGCTCAGGTTAGAATCATAGAGCTGGAAGAGACCTCAGAAGGTCATCAAGTCCAGCTCCCTGTCCAAAGCAGGACCAATCCCAACTAAATCAACCCAGCCAGGGCTCTGTCAAGCCAGGACTTAAAAACCTCTAGGGATGGAGATTCCACCCCTTCCCTAGGGAACCCATACCAGTACTTCACCACCCTCCTAGTAAAATAGCTTTTCCTAATATCCAACCTGGACCTCCCCCACTGTAACTTGAGACCATTGCTCCTTGTTCTGCCATCTGTCACAACTGAGAACAGCCTCTCTCCATCCCCTTTGGAACCTCCCTTCAGGAAGTTGAAGGCTGCTCTCAAATCCCCCCTCACTCTTCTCTTCTGCAGACTAAACAAACCCAAAGGTTGACTGTCCTCTGATTGATTCATTAACCATTATGTTAACTGAATGGTACCTTTGCAGTTTTAACTCAATCCATGACATGGTTTTACCCAGCTCAGAACACCATCTGTCTTACGACTTTATCTGTCATATAAAAATCCTGGAGATAGGAGAACCGATGGATTACAAGTTCTGGCTTGCTTTGTTCGCCTTCATCCATTCAACCCTTGCTTCGCACATTTATCTATGATTCCATCAGCTCTCTCCAGCCAAGCATCGGTGGACTTTTTTGGTACTTTCAGAATAACCGCCAGGAGGTGGAGGAAGTGTTGTTGGCAATTCTGTCAGGCATCTTTCGTAATAGATGGTGTCTGAAGTCCAATGTACTGAATAAACTGCAGTTCTGGTAATTAGATGCTGCCTAGGTAAATTCTCCCTGAAATTCCAACTGACTCTCTTCTTTGTTTCCTTTCCCAGGTTGGTGTGCGGCATCACTTTGTGCTGTTGAACAGCTGAGAAATGATGTCATTTCACTGATGTGTGAAATGAGCCCACGTTAGCGGCACACTTTTGCAATATTTGTAAGCACAAGACCATGATCCTTATCCACTCAGCTGATCCCAAATCCTGGGGTATCATAGGAGGAACAAAAGGAACGCTTTCTATTCTATTTTCCAGTGCCCCTGGCATTAACTATTTTTACCCAAATGTGCAAATGCCACAAGGCATTTAACCCCGCCAAAGCCAGAAGAGATGTGAGCGTGTCCTGGTAAACTTGGTCTAGCTTGAGCTTATCCCAGCAAGCTTGCTCTAGCAAGACTTCAGAGCAACTGATAGTTTAGCCTAAAGATGTCACAGTCCACGAACACTCAAAACGGCAGTCGTTAGCCGAGGTGATCCCTTGAACACTTCTTAGGTCCAGCCAGGGTGAGCTGCAGCCCAGGTTCTCCTGGGGATTTGGGTTTGTCTTTTTTTAAAATGGCTCACTCATGGCTTGGCCACACACCCAGCGAAGGAAGCAGCATGTTTTTGTGCTGTTGCCTCCCAGTTCCCACCCTGCTCTGGAAGGGGAACATGCCCTACATCCAGGCCCACGATGGGCGGGGGGGGGGAGGGAAGAGGGGAGGGAGAACATGGAGCCCAGCAATTCAGCGGCCGAGTAGAGCCCTGCACACTTTGAAGTGCCACTAGAGTGCCACGCTTTGCACTCCAGGCGGTACTGAGGGCTGGCAGCCCCGGCCCTGTCCCTTCCACCTGAAGCCCCGCCCCTTCCACCTGAGCCCCGCCCTTTCTGGGGGTATGCAGTGACCCCTCCCCCACATCTTGCTCAAGGGCCCATGGAAGCTTTCGGCTCTCCTGTCTGCACCAGTCCCACTATCCAGTGCATAACCATGGTGGAAAGTGGAACTGAGACTCCACCCACTCATCCGCCCATAGTGGAAAATAGATGCTTGGTAAGAATGGACTCCTTCCCTCCCTGCTCCCTACTGCCATGGCCAAAGCCTGGAAGCTCGGGACAGCACTGATGACCGGGCTGTTAAAAGCAGTGCTAAGGCAGGCTAGTCCTTACTGGTCCTGGCATCCCAGAAGCAGCCAGCAGGTCTGGCTCCTGGGCAGGAAGGCCACGGGGCTCCATGCGTGCCCCTGTCCCACGCACCGGCTCTGCATTCCCACTGGCCAGCTGAGGGAGCGGTGCCTATGGGCAAGAGCAGCACACAGAATCTCCTGACTCCTGACCCCTCCCCACCCACCTCAGTGCCAGACCCAGTGGCCACTTCTGGGGTGCAGCACAGTGCCAGGACAGGCAAGGAGCCTGAACTAGCTTTGCTGCACCGCTGCCCTGGAGCTGCCTGAGGTAAGGCTGTACCCGAAGCCCCATCCCATCCCCAAACTTGGACCCGGCTCCTGCACCTCAAATCCTTCAGCCTCCGCCCACACTCCCACACAGAACCCCTTCCCACACCCTGAACACTTCATCCCCCAGCTCTATCCCAGATTCCTCCTCCCTTCCCCCACCTCAGCCTAGAGCCCCCTCCTGCACTCTAAACCCCTTGTTTCTGGTCCCACCCCAGAGCCAGCACCCCCAATTAGAAGCCGCACCCCCACCTGCACCCACACCTCCTGTCCCAGCCCAGTGAAAGTGAGTGAGGGTGGAGGAGAGCTTAGACACTGAGGGAGAGGGAGTGTATTCAGCATGTCTCGGGAGAAAGGGTGTGGCCTTAGGGGAGGGGCAGGGCTAGGGTGTTCGGTTTTGTGTGATTAGAAAGTTGGCAACCCTAGATTGGCTGGAAAAAAAAAAAGTATAGAAAAAAATTGTGCTTGCTGTTACTGTCTTGTGTAATTTATAATCCAACACAGAGAAATGCTGGTTTAACAGCCACATGTGCATCTTATTTTGAAAAAAAGAACAAAAACCTCTGTACTCTTATTAAAGACGCCACCAAGGGAGGATTAGCTACAAATTAGCGGTGTGTACTGTAGACTGAGAACAGAGAGAGGTTTTGTAACACAACAACAAGGCTTAGATTAGGAGACTGACCAAATAAAGAAGCGAAGTATCTAAGACCTGGTCATTCTGAACCTAATAAAGCATCCACAATTTTTTTTTTAAACAAACTACAGTAGTTGAAGGAGAGGCCTTGAAGATGTTCACTGCAAAGTCCACTCTTGCAGGGTTTGAGGGGAAGAGGGGAATTATTACCGAATTACAATTTCCAAAGCACCGAGCCACCCAATGCTATGCAATTTATTTATGTCATTGCTCATTTTGCAACACAAAACAGCACAGCAGAATACAGAAGGAGACCCATGCAAGTGCTCACAAGAGACCTTGGACTGCAGCTATAGAAAGATAACCTTTCATTTTGTAGTTTTATCCATGGGGGGGAGGGGTACGCAGACATTTTCTATCGGGCATCTTTTGACATGCAGTGCATTCATGAGCAAGCTTAACTGCAAGGACGGGTGATTCACGGTGTGACATGGTAAACTCATCTGCCCACCTGCTTCCCTTACAGGGGCTTTTGTGGGCTCTGGAGGAAAAATCAGGCATGATTTTCTTCATCTCCTCTCTCTCCCATTTTCTCCTGAACTTTCTTCCCTCCCTTCTGAGAAAAGAAGAGTGACCCCCCCACTAGAGATTGGATTTTAATAGGGGGCATTTAAAAAGGCTAGTGGAAATGTATTGAATGATCCACCCTCATTCCAAAGATCAGTCTTACTTTGAAAGCAGACATATTCCTAAATTTGGAAATTTTCCAATTTGACCAAATTTTTTTTAAAATGAAAAATTGTTGGTTTTGTCCAGTTGCCTCCATACCCTATGCCCTTTTCCCATGACAAGAGGAGGAAAAGGAGGGGAGAGGGGAAAAAATGGAAATTTTCAGTAAGAGCTCTCACAAAAAGGCTTAAACACGTAGGGAAATGGTCCTTTTCTAAAGCAGTGGCACAGAAAGGATGTGGGAAAACAGAAAACCCTGCAACCAGGGCACAACTTTTGGAAGTTAGTGAACGACAGTACATATTTTGTTATTGTCAATTCCTCTGTAGGAAAGAGGCACACAGAGCGATTAGAGATTTGCAACCAAAAACCACAGAGGCACTTATCAGGCATAATGGCCTCTAAGCTTGATCTTAAAATGTGTGCACGTTTGCATAGTCAAATTCCCTTTGGTCAGAGGCGGTTTTAAGGAAGAAGCTGGCATGCCTGGGACTTATCTTTTGTTTACAGTTAGATAAACGGGAAAAGGAATGTCCCCCTGGCCGTGCAAAACTGTTGGCTTGCAGCACCCCCTGCTGGATTCCACGACAGTGCAACAGGAGGATGTGATGGCTCACATGCACTTATGCATATTTTGTCACCGATTTAAGGCCAGAAAGGACCATTACGTCTTCTAGGATGATCTCAGTCCATGGAACGTCTTCAGGTACTGAGACCAATCATTTGGGCTTGGTTAAAGCACATAGAATCATAGAACACTAGGACTGGAAGGGACCTCGAGAGGTCATCGAGTCCAGTCCCCTGCCCTCATGAAGACTTCATAGATGGAGAACCCTCCTTCCCCATGGCAAGAGTTAATTGCTGTCACTGGCAAAAATATGGGCCTAATTTCTAATATGTATTCATCTGGCTTTAACAGCCAGCCATTGGTGGGTGATATGCCTTTCTCCACCAGATTAAAAAGCCCATTCAGACCCAATTGTCTCTCCCCAGAGAAGGCCTTGCACATCAAATTCAGATGACGTCCGACTCTTTTTTTGATAAAGTGAATCTGTTGAGTTTAAGTCTTTCGCTCTAAGGCATATTGTGCAGCCCCGATCCCATTCTGATGGATCCTTTCGGCACGCTCTCCAATATTTCAATGTCCTTTTAAAAATGCAAGCACCAGTCTCCTCTCTTGGTCTCACTGATGATATATTCAGAGGTGCAATCATGTCCATACCTCTCCCTGCTGCTGGTTTTATACAGAGAAGGGCTGCATGGGTCTTCTTCAGCAAAGGCAACGGAAAATAGTTCCACACAGTTGTGGACATTTCTTCAGCAGAACCAAAATCCCTCATGTAGGAGGGTTCCTGCCCTCAGCAAAACAGTCAGTGAACGTGTCAGCACTTAAAACGTTATCTATAGTGTCTGATGTTTCCCCTTTTTCACAAAGCAGTCCACAAATGGGCTGAAATGGCAGCAAGAGAGGTTTAGGCTGGACATTAGGAAAAACTTCCTGTCAGGGTGGTGAAACACTGGAACAAGTTGCCTAGGGAGGTTGTGGAATCTCCATCACTGGAGATATTTAAGAACAGGTTGGACAGACATCTAGACTGTGTTTGGTCCTGCTGTGAGGACAGGGGACTGGACTTGATGACCTCTCGAGGTCCCTTCCAGTTCTAGTGTTCTAGGATTCTATAGTTCAGAGAATAATATCATAGTATTTTTCTATTACAGAGCACCTTAAAGATGTCAGTGGAAGGGCAAGCATCCCTGGTGGCAAAACTGTGAGTTCTCTCGCCACATATAAAGGAGCGTATCTTCTGGTCACAGCAATTCTCCACATGGTGCCCCTCAACATGTTGTCTCTAAGGAGACTGTTCCTTCAAACAAAGCCTCTTTTAGCTCACCCTCCGTCTCTACCTGACATTCTGGATGGGAGCAAAGCAGCATCTGCATTAGGGGACTTCTTTCTGTCTGCTAGTGCCTCAACATCCCATCTTTGAAAGGCCTCAGAGAGACGACTAAGAAGATTATCTTTGGACCTCAGAACTAGATCCACCCAGCCATCATCTCATTGGATCAAGACCAAAGCAGACAACCCAAAAATGGATGAGCAGAAAGCACCACATTTTTTGCAGGTTCCCTGAAGCACCCCCCATCCACCAGAAGAAAATCTGAACTTTGAGTTCAAGAAAATATTTGGCTAAATTGTAACAGTAAACCTGATTGCCCATTCATCCATTTATAAGACGTTTCTGTGCCCTTCAAGGGAACAGAATTGCGTCTCCTCAGAAGGAACGGTAATCCATTTTCAACTTGCAAGTCAGCTCAACAGGGTTTCAGTGAATGCACTTCAAAAAAATAATTAAGCTTCAGTGTAACATCATATCCTTTCCTTTGCAGTTAGATAATTAATACGGTGCACACTCGCTGAAGTGGCTTAACATTACACCCATAAATATATGGCCTAGCCCTTAACAGATGGTAGAGTTCAGTCAGTCAACACTCCCCCAGCTGGATCAGTGGCCGAAACGGGCAACCGCTGTGAAGTGGGGCTCATGACTAATCATCGGTATTACCATAGAAACCAGGTCCCTGCAACAGCTCTTATTACAGGCATATGTTACAGGGCTGCAGAAATAACATAGAATTAGGAATAAAGACGATCTTGCTTTAAATAGTTTCCGATGCGAGGAAGAGCAGCTTTGTCAATTCATACAGTGTGCCACCGCTGCAGCCCATTGGCAACGTTTCAGAGGCCCTGCTTAATTATGAAAACATCGGGAGACATCACACAGGTGAGCACGGTGGAGCTACAAGGCAGGCCCACTCCCTCAGGCACTCCGAAGGAACCCAAGCCATTCTAACGTCACTGGTAAGCAGAGCAGAAGGCGGGCCTCTAATGATACGTAGCTTCGCAGCCAGGTACAAGAGAGCTCAGACAAATCACCAAGAATAAGGCATTCTAATTCTGTAAAGAACATGGAACAGGATTACAGCCCAGTGGCCTCCTCTCTGCTTGCCTGCTATCTTCTCCAAACTCCATCTCCGTCAGAGCTGAAAGTTGAGACCTCCTATGGGGAGGGCAGAGGGCACGATCTTCTCCCAACATGCTGCAATTTGTAGCCCACAACTTGTAGTTCCCAAGGCTAATGCACACTGGACCTTAGGCTATGTAATGGAAACCACCTTAAACCAGGAGATGCAGCACTGCTTCCCCCACCTCTAGTTCCAGCACCTATATTTCCATGACTTTTATATCTCCTCAGCAAGAATGATGTGCTAAAGTCCAGGGTTGGTCCTAACCAACTGGTGGCCCCGGCCTGCTCAGCTCACCTGTAGCATTGCCAGATGGTTTAAAAAAATACTGGAGAAAAATTTGTCAAGCAAAAGAAAAAAAACCCCCGCAAAGGAAAATTTGTCAAGCAACAACAGAAAGGGGGTTGGGGAGTAACCAGGGAAACCTGGGGGGAGGATTTGGGAGGTCAGGCCGAAATGCGGTTGCGGCCTGCCCCTAAAACCGGCTCTATCAGCAGCTCCTTGAAAATGGCAGCCCCAGGCGACTGCCCAGATCTCCTGCCGCTAAGACCAGCTCTGCTAAAATCCAAAAGGCAGGTCACTACCTCACCCATTAGTTCCTCAGGTAAGTCTGGGAAAGTGTCAAAGAGATGCTATAGCTTTAAACATTAAGTCTTCAGGAGTGCCAGCACTAAGGCCTTGACTACACTTACCTGCACTGCCAATCTACTTCAGCTACACAAACAGTGTAGCCAAAGACAACATACTCACCGTGGTGTCTTGTGTGCACGAAAGTCAGTGGGAACGGTCTTTATCATGGTAGAGTATCGGCATCAATAGGAGCACTCTCAGAAACTGATTTATTGTGTCTACGGCAGACGCGATTGATCGACAGCTGGTGGATCGATCACTGCAATGTCGATCCCCAGAGTGGTGTACAAAAGGCCTGAGTGTTCAAAAGGAACAATCATGTTAGGACACAAAAAATGTAAGAGACGGGTTATAAAAGCCATTAGCTTAAAAAAAATGATAATTAAAAAAAACCCCATGAGATGTAAAAAGTGAT
>JANRFK010004440.1:42503791-42516460 GCA_030068395.1 Apalone spinifera | reverse complement strand
TTCCTAAATGCAGCCCTAGTTCTATTAGGAAGAGCAGTGGTTCAGGAGCTGACAGGGGGTAGTTCTATAAAAACAACAAATATTCTGATGAATGAAATTACCTTCCTCTCCAGACCCAAAACAGTTTAAATGTCATGACATTCTGGAGATCTCCTACATAAAAACCACAATGTACGGTTAACGTTAACCTGCCCAATACCTCTGAAAGACCAGCAATGTTTCTACTTCCCCTTTGACAAAAAGGGAAACTGAGCCAGAGATGTTAAAGGATTTCCCCGGGGTGCACAGTAAACCAGTGGCAAACAGTGGGGATTAGACCATAAGAGCTGCTCGCAAGTCAATGCAACAAGCCCAAAATTTCCTTCATTCTAGATTCTCTTGCCTCCGGGCAGCAGGTGGGGGTGTGGGAGCGAGCAGCTGTGTGAGGCATACGTCTCTTCGCTAGCGGTTCTGAGTTGGCAAAGACATGATGTACATTGCAGATATTATCCCGGCAGTGTGACAGTCCCACTGTGATGTCTATAGGTGAAGATGGTTTTTTGTCATATTTTCTATCTTTCCTATGCAGCAGAATAGCTTGCTTTTGGGCCCTTAATCATGGGGAAGGGGAGGCAAATAATCACACAGAGCAGTTCAAACCTAACCACAAAAATAAAGAAAAATATCCTGATTGCTACTAGATTCACCTTTTTCCCTTTATTTACTCACGATCCTTCCTGGTTCAGTCCACTTCCATGCCCTGAATTCCTTTGAGACATGGTAGTCCTGCTTAGGGTTTAAATCATTCTGTGTCTCTCAACTCCTGGCTTAATGTCCCCACACAAAGAAGGCTGATAAGGTATTGTATACAATTCAAATTTCAGCACCGTAGTCTCATTGGTTTTTCCGGCTCCCTGCCAACACTCTTGCTAGCTACCCGAGTTTAACCCCTTAGTCACCAGATGCTGGCCATCACTCTTCCTTTCCATCACAGGGGCATCACAACTCAGTTGCCCACTCAGAGCAAAAATCAGATGCACTGTGGAGTCAGGGAATTTACTAGATGTAATGTATTTATTAGCCCAGTGTACACAAATCCTTGAACGGAGGTGTCAACAGAGTGCACATAAACAACTCTGTCCTGCAATACCTCACACCAGGCACCACTGCCCTGTCCCAAGAAGCAGCCATCTTGGGCCTCCGTCTCTCTATATAGCCTCATGCGATCCTACCAGCAAAATAAACCATTATTTCCTCGTTACCCAGCACCTCAGAAACCCCAGGAGCTCAAAGCTCCTGATCTGGGGTTACCCTCCTTTTGTTCAGCTGCTTCACATTCAGAAGGAACCTCGGCCCTTCAACTGCCAGACAAAGGAGAATGCTTGGGCCTGTAATCTCCCCAATGAGGGTCTGGGTGTTTGTACTTGTATGCTGTCTAGAAGGCCAACCACTGGCACTTTTTGGAGAACAGTATCAACCTCTTAATGGAGGACTCTCACCTCTTCTGCTTGCTGGCCCTCTCAAGACTTTGCATCTTGGGGGCCATCATTAAATAATGGTTGAATGGGACCCCTCATGAATGTAACTTAGGACTCCATGTAAAACCCTAAGTGCTAATTGCACTGGTGAGAGATATAGGTGCCAGAAATCCACTCTGAGGTGGTCATCACATTGGGCTACCATGTGAAGAACCAAACCACCCATAACAGAAGAAATTACCCTTCTGGAAAAGTCCTCCAGCATACCCCTGCTATTGATTTCTAAGGGATGGGTCAAAGATCACCTGAAGAGAATACAACTGAATTCAAGTACTTCTTTTTTTTTAGCAACGATAATTTAGAACCAAATCAGAGGCCGAGAGGTGTCTTGCAAATTTAAGACTTGCCCATAAGGGTTACCAGTGATCCACCTCCCTACCTCTGGATGTTATGCCTGTTCACTTGCTACCAAGAGGGCATCTTTTACAGTCACTGCTGATATATTCCAAAGCTGCATGAGTTGTCTGATTAGTCAAGACACAATGTTCCTAGAAAGAGGTAAATTACTTTTTCTTTAATTGCACATTCTCTTATAGCATGCCGAAACAGGGGGATCATCTTTTGTCTGTCCTAAACCTAACGTCATGCAACAGTTGTAATGCGGGACGAGTGATATAAACCTCTTTGCCATTTTACAATATGAATCTGTCTTTTATAAGTGCAGCAAATGAGGCAAGCAAGGTCTGTGCTTACAGTGACACAGTCACCTCCCAGCTGCTTTGAGGCATGAGTATGGTACACCATGACCTCATGCTCATTGGAAGATTATTGCCATGGACAATCCTGTTTTGCACTATGGAATGGATGAGCGGTGGGAAGGTTTTATGTTTCAAGGGGCAGTGTTTTGTGGTTGCAATACTATGACTGCAGTTATTAGGGTAGCAGGATAAGACTTTGAAAAGCAGGGTCCTTCTGGGAGGTAATCATAGAACCATAGAATCCTATAACTGGAAGGGACCTTGAGAGGTCATCAAGTCTAGTCCTCTGCCTTCACAGCAGGACCAAATACTATCTAGATCATCCCGGATAGATGTTTAACCTGCTTTTAAATATCTCCAGTGATGGAGATTCCACAACCTCCCTCAGAAATGTGTTCCAGTGCTGAACTAGCTGGACAAAGTTTTTTCTAATGTCCAATGTAAACCTCCCTTGCTTCAATTTAAGCTCAGTGCTTCTTGTCCTATCATCAGAGATTAAGGAGAAGAGATTTTCTCTCTCCTCTTTGACACACCCTTTTCAGTACTTAAAAGCTGCTATCATGTCCCCTCTCAGTCTTCTCTTTTTCAAACTAAACAAACCCAGTTCTTTCAGCCTTCCTTATAGGTCATGTTTACTAGTCCTTTAATCATTTGTATTGCTCTTCTCTGGACCCTCTCCATTTTCTCCACACCTTTCTTAGAAGGTGGTGCCCAGAATTGGACACAAGACTCCAACGGAAGCCTAATCTCAATTGGGCTTACTCGGTCAGGTCTTTCTCTTACTCCACAAGTATGTAAGCTGCTAATGAATGCCTTCCGATCAAAACAAGGTCTTTACATGCATTAAGAAAAGGGGCATGAGGCTTTGGTTCTGCTAGTGTTCTACCAGGGCTGACTTCAAAGACCCATCGCACAAGTGTCTCTCTGACAGCTGGCCCCATTTCAGTCTAGGAGCACTGCATGTATGGAGGAAATTTCAGTTCAAAGGTACTTTATCGTGTGGACAAGAAGAAACCTTGCCCAAAGCAAGAGGGCTCTGCTTCCATGTGCGTTGGGGTACAAGTGCTGTACAGTGGCATGCTATGCGTAATGTGCATGTTACCAGTTTAACTACACCTCTTTCTTTATGGACACACAGACTTCCTCCCTCGTGTGATAAATTTCTCTCTACTACACTCACCACTATTCACAACTCTCCTCAAACTATTCCCAAAGATGTATTTTATAGCTCTGATTTTTTATTGCTCAATAAAGGGCTTTTAATGACAATGAAAGGCTCTTTTAAAGTCACCACCACAAGATTTTGGCTAGGTCAAGGCATGGACTTTAGAGGTGATTTCACCGCATAGGTTCCACAGCTGCCCTGTGATGAATGCTCTAACTCCTTATAGCCTGGGTCAGCTTACAGTACGCAACTCCAGCTATGCAAAATGCACCTGCTGGAGTCAGTTTATCTTAAGCTGAGCCTTGATGGTGTCCACACTGCAGGAGGCTGATGGGAACAAACATTCCCGTTGGCTTCCCTTATGCCTTGCAAAAGGAGGAGTACTGGACACTGGTGGGAGCTGCCCTCTGCATTTGATTTAGGGGGTCTGCACTAGACCCACTAAATGGAACGTGAGACAATCTACCTCCAGAGTGTCCATCTTCCGGTAAGTATAGATGTGCCCTTAAAGGACGCACTGGCCAGAATGCAGTGGTATTATACATTCTCTAACGTGCAGCTAGCCAGTTACAGAGGACTCAACAGGAAGAGCAGCACAATCTGATATTCAGAAAGTGCATATTTTCTACAACTCACAGGTTGCCTCACTGCTAGTGCTCAGCCTGGGTAGAGGAACCCACCCACATGGGGCAGCAAGCTGGGCTGGAGCCAAACACACATAGCTGTCCAATGACTATTATCACAAAAATGCAGAGACAGAGTCTCAGCAGGAAAGGAAGGTCAGGAGAAAAGATATCTTGCCTTTTCCATTACTCATATGGGTGAGAGACACTAGAGTTTCCACCTGCCACTGCCTAGCTATCTGATCACAAATATTATGATAAACCTAATCAGCCATAGAGTACTGTCATACTAATGAGAAATGTATGAAGCTTAATTCACATAACAATGCCCTCTTGTGGCTCATCACATAAGGGGCCGATTTTTTTTAATAGATAAGGGGCAGAAGTGACAAAACTAGCCGTTGAAAGCAGCTTCCCTGAGCTTTTATACCGATAGGGAGAGGTGTCGCTAGTTCTCTCCCTGAGCGTGTCGCTTGCAGCCAGTGAGAAAGAGCCAGATCGGTCTTAGTGGGGGAACTTTAAAAGGTAGATAAGGATCTGACCGAAAATAGTAACATCAGGAGCCAAAAGAAATATAACAAAAATAGAAATGAAGTCCAGGCTGCGAAACAATGGACAAGATAATGAAAGAGAAACAGATCTACTAAACTATGCTTTCTTCTACAGGCTCTTTTGGAGCCAGGGCTAACGTGAATTATAATCAGGAACTGACGTTAATTAATGCTCTGTTAAAAATTTAGTTCCTTTGGCTCCGCATGTTCAATCCACATTGAAGAAATTAGGTCATGGTGATTAACGTGCACTCTAGATGGAACCGTGACTACAGCAGAGATCACATGAAGTAGGATGTTTAGGGGTATTCCCCTACACCATAAATAGTTTGCAATAAAATATAGGGAAGAAATATGCACTTGCAATTGACAAGATAGGGTTCATGCTTCTGCAGAGAGGAGCCACGGTAGGGGAGTGCCTCAGGGAGAAAATGCCTGCAGGGCTACCTGCTAGGCCTTTGGAAAAAAGCAGCCAGTAGCTTCCCTTCTTAACACTGTCTAATGCACAGGAGGGGCAAAACAAAGACTCCCTTCCCCCAGCCCAAGCTCATCAATTCTGAGGATGTTAGCTGAGGCAACTCTAGACACAGGCCCTATCGGGAGGGGGGCCTGGAGGGCCATTTGTCCTGGGCTTTAGAAGACAAAAGGGCCTCAAATTTTGACATTTTTCTACCAAGTCATTTCCATTTATTCTGCATCTTGCAGTTATAACAGAGACAACAGAAGCTACATCTACACTACACAGTGTTATTTCAGAATAACATCAGTTATTCCGAAATAACAAAGTCCGCGTCTATACGACAAGCAGTTATTTCAACATAATATTGAAATAATGTCAAGATGGAGGTCTTCTTACTCCAACTCCTGTAACCCTCATTGTACGAGGAGTAAGGGAAGTCAGAGGAAGAGTGCTCTCTCTCAGACTTCCTGCTGTGTAGACAGCTCCAAAAGCTGAAATAAGCTATTTCAACTTATGCTATGCAATTGACGCAGCTCAAGTTGCGTAGTTTATTTCAACTTTAGCCCTGCTGTGTAGACATGTCCAAAAGAAGCTATATATACACACCTGCAAAAAACTGATTTAAATCATTGTGGGACCTGGGCCTTCTCCAATTTTTCGGTCACATCTGAGTTTTCATCTGTATGACTGGAGACTGAAGCAGCTTCTGTGATTAGTGATTCTATGTTATAAAACACTGTTTACAGTCTTTGCTTAGTTTAAAGGTTTTGAAAGTCATAATTAATTCTGTTACAGTCTGAGGGTTAGTTTAACCTTTTAATTACTTTTTTATATTTGCATAGATTTTCGTATTCCTGTTTTTTCTTATGTATGAACCTCTTTATAAATACGAAGCAAATATTTGAAAGTGGTGCAAGTAAGAGATGGTGAAAGCAACAGAATGAAGCAGCAGTTAAGAGCTGAAAAGCCAATAACATCATTTTTCATAGAAAAGACGCCTCAGCCATTAGACGGTGACCATACTGACAGTGACACTTCCAGTTCTGATGATGAAAACTTTGTACCCACAAATGACATTTCAATGCCACTGCCTCAAAATGAGGAGGCAAGACACAGAAATGCCAACAGTAGCAATCGATGCAGAATCTAGGCTCCATTTAGAGACTGCGCAGGCAGAAAAAGAGGATCTCGGAGATGCTGTGCAGCAAGAGCAAGAACTTATGACTAGCATAGGACACAGTGAAACAACAGTGGCATTAGAACCTGATATTGTACTTCTTCATAAAAACAATGTTGCTCAGATGCAGTCGTTTCTCAGGTAGTTGTTTGCAGATTCCATGTAATATAACAAAAGATGCTAAAAATCATGCTTTTCCCACTCGTCTGCTGACAGAAACTCCCAAATGGAGTCTACACAAGAGACTGGCTCTGCTGGAGCATGGAAAAGCAGACTCTGTACTGGGTACCCTGTTTCATTTTTAACATTAATACTCCAAATGCATCAGTACTGTCTGATCCATCTGGCTGGAGCATCAGTAGAGGTTGGAGGAAGTTGAAAGACTGAATACCTGCACATGAAACTTCAGTATTGTATAAAGATAACAATGTTACATGGAAATCAACTAGTAGAGCAGCACTAGCTGACAATTCAATTGAAAACCTACTCCTGAGTGAAAAACACAGAAACTGATAACTGGGGGGAAAAACAACCTCTGTTCGCGCATATTGAATACGTTTCTTTTTCATTCTGAATAGGAATTAGCCTTGTTAGGTTCCAGTCCACATATCGGTGACCCTACAAATGGAAACTTTCTTGGTATACTTCAGCTTCTTAGCAAATATAACCCACTTTTATGAGTCCATGTTAAGCGTGTTCGTGAAGCACAAGAGAGCAGAAAACTTGTGCAAGTCCATTATCTGTCTACCAGAATACAAAACGAGTTTGAGCTGTGTGGGACATTTGTGCAAACAACAATTCTTGAAGAGATATAACATGCAAAGTACTTTTCAATTATTATTGACTTTATGGGAACTCCAGACTGTTCCCATAAAGAACAGATTACGTTGGCTGTTCAATATGTTAAAATTGCAGGAAGTTCAAGGGTTTTCATTGAAGAACTATTCATTTTGTTTGATAATTTCATGAAAAAATCTGGAAAAGAAATCTCCACTCATCTATTAGAAATTCTGGAAGGCTTCAAATAAAATTTTTAAGTGTGCACTGGCCAAACCTATGACAATGGATCCAATATGTCTGGGAAGTACAACAGAGTACAAATGGTGCTTCTTGAGCAAAATCCAAACTGTATTTTCTCCAGCTGTGGCAACCACACACTAAATCTGGTCAATGCTGATTGCGCTGAATCATGCAATGAAGCAATCACATACTTTGGAACAATCCAGCAATTGTACAACCTTTTCAATAGCAGTCCTCAAAAGTGGGAAAATCTAAAGCACCATTCGCCTGTTTCCCTTCACAGCATGTCGACAACAAGATGGTCAGCATGAACTGATGGTGTTAAACCATCGCAGCATTTGGACTCTGTGAGAAAGGTTTTAAGTGAACTTGAATCTCTTACTCTCTTGCATAGACTTGCACTAAGCTTAAGTCAATTCAGAAGTATACATCCAAAGTTGAATGCATTTAAGTATTGTCCATGTGGATGAAGCTGCTAAAAATGATCCATGAAACTAATCTTGTATTTGAAACAAGCAGTCCTACATTAGATGTTGAGAGGGGTAACATCTGAATGAGGGTTGTTACCGCAGTTTGCAGTCTGGGGTCTAAATGCATTCTCCGCCGGATGTGGCAGATAATAGAGCTCCATTGGCCAGGCAAGCTTCCCCACTCTCCTCCCCCATCTTTGTCTAACACGTGGTGTTTCCTTCAGACCCTATGTTGCCATAGTCCACATCTTTGCACTTCAACCCCGTGGGAATACACCTTTAACACAATCCAGAAATGAAAGTTAATACAGAATGTAGAAACCACTTTTGTACATCACCGAGCCCAACAGGGTGTTGGTCCATGACAGACTCAAAGGCTCTACAGCAATACAAGTAAATGATGACAATGAAGCAGTGCACTACTGTGGAAACATGAGATCATAGGGGCTCCCTTATCAGTACTCAGAATCTATTTGCTTACAGATGGGGTGAAGAATGTTACTTTTGACCTACTGAGGGAATCCCAGAAAGGCTTGCCTGCTTGAGGGACCACATCTTTCCCCAGACCACACAGTTGTAGTGGCCATTAGTGGCTGCTCCTGAGTTTAAAAGAGAGAGTAGGCTGTAAGTAAGGATCCCAACAAGGGCAGTCAGGACCATGGGTCAGAGCAGGGGCAAACCTGAGGCTAGGAGTAGCCAAGAAGTTCATAGTCTGGTCAGGCTAGAATCCATACCAATGGTCAGAGTCTGATTCAGGAGGCAAAGTCCAAATCAAGCAAGGAAGTCAAGAGCAAGGAGCAGGAATGGCTGTGGCAGTGACTAAAGATCCATGCTGTTGCCTGAATGCCTCTTGTGTTTATATATGACAGGGAGTCAATCATCAGCCAAGGGACTGCTGTCTGCTAACCTGTTGAGGCTGAAATTCCTATGGCCCGTATCCACAGTGGGTCATGGGAATTGGAGTGCACGTTGGTGCAATGCTGCATGATTGAAATAGAACCATTGAATTGTTAATATTGCCAGAGTTTGATAATTGCAACAAATGTTGTATAAAGCATATCATGTAAGGTATCAATGGACGAGCTATGATTGCTGAGTATGATTATTCTGTGTGTATGTATGTACCTTTGCATCTAGAGTTACAATATTGACTATATACCTATATTTCAAATGTGTTTTCTCTTAGGATAACACCCACAAGGTAATTTGCATCCAGTCTGGCCAGCATCTTCTGGACTATTCAGGTTGATAGCCCATCAAACACTACTCAGCCCATACTATGGAACATAGAAGAAGCTTGTCCCATAGCCTTCCTATGGACTCTAACCAAAATAAGGGTAATAGGTACGCCTATGAAGCATGAAAGCATGTGACTTGCTCATGTGATCTGGACTCCATCTTGTGCCTATGATATTTCAAAAACTAAGACTGGCATCCCTCCACATGGGAGAAGGTATGCATGGGAGAATGGTAGCATCATGCAAATTCTGGGGAGAGGTTGAACAATCTGAACTCCAGCGGGAAGGCAGGGGCAGAAGTTACTCTGAACTTCCTGGGGGACTTTTGGCAATTCACAGGACACAGGAGGATGGGATCCAAGATGTCATTCTGGGTCATTGGGCAGCCAACATTCAAGGCAAGCTGACAGGATGATCCCCTAATTTGGTATTTTAAAAAAAAGGCCTCTCAAACTTCTAGCCTGAGGGTCAGCCCTAGCCAGAGCGATTGTATAATCCAGCCCAGGACTCCTGGCAGACTGGGGTGGGGAGGTGCTGTCAGTTACCAGCCCTCAAGCTCTGCCCCTTCCTGCATTCACCCCGTCCTCTCCTCCTCCCCCCTCCCCCCATGGCACCTCATCCCCTGAGCACATGGCTTTTGGGATCACTAGGGTGTGACTGCTGCAGCCTCATGGCACTAGGCCCCCCCATGATCTCCAAAGCTGCATACTCGGGGGATGGAATACCATGGAGGGAGAAGATGGGGTGATAGTGGGAAGGGGCAGGGTTTGGGGACAGTAACAAACACCCTCTCTCTCTCCCAGGCTGCTGGCAATCCTGGGTTGGACTGCATAATCACTCAAGCTGGTACTGGCCCGCAGGTTGGGAGTTTGAGCCCTCCCCCCAACACACACACTGTAGATCATCACATACGAAGCAATAAAGAAAAATCACACATCTCCAGTGCTCAGCTACAGCACAGACATCCAGAAGCTGCTCCGCCTACAGTAAAACTATTTATATTGGTTGGTTTATCTGAAATAAGAGAGATGGTTTTGCTATAGTCAGTGTCAGCAAAATCTGGTGAGGAATCATTTACTACAGCAAGAGACATCTATAAAGCCTTGATCACTGGACAGAAATAGTCTCATGGCCCAATTGCACCCAACTCCCCCATGAGCACAGTTATAGCAGTTTAAAGTCTTATTATGTGACGATAGAAGCATATACACTTGCAGACTTCGGTGCTTTCAAAGGATCATTAATCATTTCCTGATGTACCGCAAGTGTTCCAACAGTCAAATGTTCTTTGTATCTATGCTTACTTATAAACAGCTAATCTCAGCTTAGTTTATATCAGCTTTTCAGCTATCTTAATTACCTTGGAAAACAGCTGATTTGGCTGTTAAGAAAAAGAAAGCTATTCAGAAAAGTGGCAAAAGAGGAAAAAAATACAACAAAAACATACTCAGGAAACACAGACCCTACATTACATATGTGCAGTCGATGAGATCAGAGATCTACAGTAGCTCGAAACAATATACAATGTGCTTTTCTGTTTCTTTTCTTTTTCTTCTTTTTTTGGCTGCAGAATATAATGTGAGGCTAAGCATGCAAATGACTTTTGGAAATGAGCAAAGACAAAGATTGATTAATATCAGTTGGCAGCCAGTTCTAGAACTTCATTGCAGGAAAGACAATTGATTTGCCTAAATGTGGAGCAGGTAACTGTAAATAATAAATCCACATCTGAGCTCAAACTAATTTCATAAGTTTTAACGCTATTTATGACACCAATAGGGCTAGGATTTTTAAAGCTGCCGAGGCTCCTAATTCCCATGGGAAAGTCATAATCCTAATAGGCTCCTCACTGCATTTTTAGGCACCTAAATACCTTTAAAAATCTAGCCCCAAACTGCCTAAAGATAAGTCTGTGACTGAGGTCGGGAGTAAAAAGATTAGTACAGAATATATGGTAAGCCTATGCTTATTGGCCAAAAAAAAGCCAATGCAATTGTTTTCTAAATTTAGACCCAACAATGACTCTTATCCTAGTAGCCCCATGGATTCGATAATACTTCTCCATGGACTGAGTAGCTGAGGGTCGTGTTAGATTGCAGTCATTTAAGTTATGATAGTAAGAGTTGCAGGTGATCAATAAATATGCTCTAGCCATCAAGACCATTTAATCGTTTAAGCTTTGCCTTTTCGCAGACAAGCCTGCCAATGAAAAGCACGTTATACATCATGCCACTGGGGTCACTAGTGGATTGGATTTTCAAACAGAAATCCACAAGGGTTAGGGTCAGTGTATATGTTGGTAATAGACCTTGAGGCCCAGAGGTTAAAAAAGGCTCAGTACCAACAATTGCCCATTGAGAATAATGGCTGAGATGGACTCTGAAGACAAGTGAACCCATTTTCTTTCCAACGAGAGCTGCTTGACACGGAGGACTGTGGAAAATCTGGCCCAGCAGCTGCAGTGTTCAAGCAGGAGAGGAAAGGGCTGGATTAAACATAGCACATCTGTAAATACCCTGAACTGTAGAAAAGCTAGAGACAAGATGCCTGCATGCCCCACTCATGCTTATTGTATCTGCATTATAAGGTGCTGCATGATAGGGTTGCAAGGAGGAGATGATGATGGAGAGTTTCAAACTAGAGGGATTCCCCAAGGGCTTGTCTGCACTAGCATGTGAGCAGGGTGAAGAACCAAGCTTCCTACCATGATGTTGACCAGTCTGCTTAGACTGGGCCAAATTATGTTCAGCACCATGCCAGCTAATTGGACTAAACATGGCTGCTCATCAAACCAGAACCTGGAGAGGTAATGTTCTCTCTGACGATTACCCACAGCCTGCTACTGCCACTGGCTTTGAAGTGTAAAGTGCCAACTCAAATGGCCTCCCAACATGACAATTTGAAATCCGCACAGTGCTCGCCTGTCGTGTGGCACGCCCCCGCTGCCCCCGTCCTGGGGCATACTCCTCTGAGAGTTCAATCTCAAATTTCAGTGCCCCTCCCTCAGAGGAAATACAGCCCCTCTGGGCCTAGTCCCAAAGTTCAGTGCCCCTGCCTCAGAGGAAATATGGCCCCTCTGGGCCTAGTCCCAAAGTTCAGTGCCCTTCACTCTGGGGAAATATGGCCCCTCTGGGCCTAGTCCCAAAGTTCAGTGCCCTTCCCTCAGAGGAAATACGGCCCCTCTGGGCCTAGTCCCAAAGTTCAGTGCCTAGAGGCCTGAGTTGCCGGAGGGCTCTCCCCGGCTACTGGGGAGCTGAACACCAGTTGGGGTGAGGGTAGCGGGGCCCAGGCCCTCCCACTCCACCGGGTCCTGACCCAGGCCCCTGAGGGCCGTGGTAACTGCCCTGCCAGCTCAGCGGGACGTCCGCCCGAAACCCACGGAGCTCCCGGAGGGTGCCCCTCCGCCCTGGGCCACGTCCTCCCCTCTGGTGAGTCGTTCAGTCCCTGGAGCGCGGCGCGGGGTCCCCGGGCCTTTTGGTTACCTCTCCCTTGGGCGGGGTGGCCTCTGAGGTCGGGGTGGCTGCTCCCGAGGGGGCTGTGGCTGGGCCAGCTGCTGCAGGTGCGGCTGCTGGGCTTGCTTCTTCGGAGGCGGCTGCAGCAGAAGCTGCCGGGGTTGCGGCTCCGGGGACGGCTGCGAAGGTTGCTGCTCAGAGGACAGCTGCAACGACCCAGCTGGCTGAGGCACTCCAGCTTGAGCTCCCTCTCTGCTTGCAGGTCCCCCTGAATGAGCTGTACCCTGGCCTTTTATAC
>JANRFK010004440.1:42491682-42503691 GCA_030068395.1 Apalone spinifera | reverse complement strand
TCCCCTTTCTTCTCCTCACCTGCCCCCCTCCCCTCAGCACAAGCCCCTTCCTCTGCCACCCACCTTCTGACTTCCAGTTTGCAGGGCAGCCGTGACCCCAGCCCAGGCTCCAGACGACGTGCCGAACCGAGCGGTGCAACGCTGGGCCATGCGGTTTTAAAGTCTCGGGCTATGACATCATGCCACGCCCGGGCATCTCCCCTCTCAGCTGTTGTGCGGCATTTCAGCACGCTGTGCATGCGCTCCCTCGGCCCCATATGGCCCGTAGTGGCCGGTGCCAGGGAATTTAAAGTGCGGGACTGTGGCGCCCCGTCACAATCCCCCTCCTCCTCCAGCAGCCACCAGCCAGCCCTTCGACAGATGGCCCACCGGGAAGTTCCCAGTATCTCGCCTGGCCAGTCAGCCCTTGGTGCTGTTGCGGGGTCTATTGAAGCGCGGGGCCCAGGGAAGCCACCCCGCTCACCCTGCCCTAGATCCGCCACTGCTGCCAGGGCTCCCCTCCTGGCTGCTGGCCCACCCAGCGTGCTGCCCCGGTCCACTGGCAGGACTCCACTCCAAGCTGCAGCTCCCCTCGCCCTGCCTAGTAGGGTTCCCTGCCTCCAGCCAGCAGAGTTCCATTCCTGGTGGGTGGGACTCTCTGCCTAGGCCCTGCTCCGGCTTGCCAGCCTCTGGCCCAGCTCCCTGCCCCCAGGCCACTACCCCTGCAGGCTGTCTGCTGCCAGAGTGGCTGAGCTCCCAGCTGCTGGGGCTCTCTGATCCAGCAACATCTGTGGTCCTGCCAGTCTCCAAAGTAGCATATTGGAATGCCCTCTCCTGTGATAGTAATGGGGCTGTTATAAGAACTTCTACAGAAAAGAAGTGGCATTGGTGACACTTTTCAAAATGTTTTTCATGGCAAAGTTTTCTAGGGATGAGAATGAGGATATGACAAACACAGGCATCTCTTGGAGTCAGCTGTATCAACTTCATCAATATTAGTTGTGCGCTTGGAAAGATTTAGAGCATCATTGGGAAATGTACCGTCAATAAAATGTAGGTCATCTTCTCTTTCACCACACACACAAACGGGTGAAAAAATATCTCTAGCAAAAGTTACTGATAGGCAAAATAAGAAAAATGCTGAATGAAAACTTAGAGCTTGATGTGAGGATATTTACTTCATATATTTTGACATATGACATTGAGAATTTATGTTTTAACAGCTATACAGCTTCCACTTTTTGAACCTCAATGTCTATTGCCAGTCAATAATTGTCTGTCTACCCCTCCATTTCCTGCAGCTGAAAATCGAAATGGATAAAAATATTTAAAATGCTTAAAATAAATCAGTATTATTCATCAATATTCCAAATGAAACCACAATTGATTTCTGCCAAGCCAAGTTATCTGCCTCTGCATGAGCCAGAGATTGTATTTGGAGATTATCCGAGTTTCCCTAGGAATTATACCCAATAGGAAGTGATGAGTGCACCTCTTGGGACAGGCAAACAACTCCAAAGAGGCTCTGTCCCTCGAGATTTTTGCAAATACCAAGCCAGACTGATTTATAGAAGCCCAGGGGACAAAGAAAGACTAAGCTGACAGAGGGAATTCTTGATCTAAAAACTGGCATGAGCCTTCAACCAAGAAGGCAAGCTCTTCTGGAAGAAGTTTAAGATGGGTGACCTCTGCTAAGCTTAGTAGGTATTTATACCTTTTATTGTTTTCTATATTTTCCCTATAATGGTTCTGTCTTTAGCTAAATGTCTTGGCTTTATGCATGCTGTCTGGTCACTGATCAAGTACGGTAATTGTTCCTGGAGCAGAAGAGCAAAACTGAAGTCCCACATCTACTTAAATAGATCAATAGTGATTTATGGGGAAAAGAGAAGGGCTGTAACCTTAAATCCTCCATCTGGAGGAAGAGCATCATGGGACTCTGCTTATAGAAAGGTGATGGTTGGAGCCTGACACCTAGCAGGGACATTCCTTCAGCAGCAGTGCAGTTACCCCAAAAGAGAAACAAATTCTTTCAGCCAGCCCTCATTGTAAGTGACCAATATCATAATCCACTATCTATTGCGGCATAGAATGACTTTCAAGGACAGACAGATATAGAGGGTGAGCACCATGCTGCTCTTTTTGTAGGATTCACATTTTGGCTGCTACTTCCTTAAAAACCACACAAACAATAACCAAAGACCTGTAGCTATTTCTGGAGGTATAAAGCTGTTTGCTCAGTTACACTGTGGCCAGTCAGATGATCCTTAATATAACATGTGGTCCATTCTCTTTAACGGGCCACATCCAAATAGCATATGAAGGGTTCAGAAATGATTAACAGAGATAATAAGCATGTTATAAACACGCGCAGGATGTGTTAATGATGGTTATATACATGTAACCCTTCTGCCAGTAGGAGTTGGTAGCCAGAAAGACAGGCTTTAAATATCTAAGGAAGTTCTTTCAACAAGATGACCAAACTGGCTTGAGCTCCCACTTAGTAAACTGGGAAAATTCTAATCTACCCACTGGGTGCTGTTAGAGGCAATTCTTCCCCTTTTGCAAGCACTGAGTCACAGATTGAAACAGTCTGTTTAGTGACTGTAATCTAGCATCAACCTACAGGAACACACATAAGCAAGGTACCATCCCCGGAATCCATCGGGCAGAGTCTTAAGCTTTAAGATCTTTGGTCCAACCCCCAACCCATATAGTGTGGTTCCCTCCCACTTCAAACCCCCCACTCATGGCTCTGTCCAGTCAGTGCAGACCCAGAGTCCATAGGCACATCATCCTGATGTCTCCACTCATCGAGAATGTGGCAATGCCACCTACATTCTGCTCCCGCCGGCTACCTACCAGCTGCCCCACTAGCCACCTGCCACTGCTCCTGCCAGCCGTCACACTGGCCGCCTGCTGCTGCTTCTGTGATGGGTTTGGCTTTAGGCCAAACCTAGTGATTTCAGCTCTTTGTGATGTAAGTTTCTCAGTGACTTCAGCTCTTGGCCTGAAACATAGGCTGGCCAAAAGATTCCAGCATCCACTGGAATAATATTTTAAAATAATAAAGACACTCCTTATGGAGTTCGTTTTAGTTCTATCATCATTAGAAGTGGTGGGTGGGAGAGAAACCAATTGAACCAGTCTTACAGATCACGCCTTGGGGGCATATAGCCTGCTGGTTCAGAACTCTGCCGTTCCCCACAATTGACTTCACTGAGTCGGGAGGGGAAACCCTTATCCATCTGAGATTCTTTACAATGACAGTGTCTCTCCTGCAAGCACTGGTGTCATATTTTATAATTCCTCTATTTAGGGTTAACATGGTTTGTGACCCCACAACATCCAAATTAGTTACGATAGGCCAAATACCAATCTACCAATTGGCCTATAGCACTTACTAAACTGTATTTATATATCCACACCCAGGATTTGTTTCCCATTCCAGCTGGCTGCATGGGATGCATTGATTCAGACCCTGGTTATATACACGATATAGCAATGGTTGAACTTTTATACCTAGAGCTGGTCAGGAAGTTTTTGACAAAATCTATGGATGTTGATGCGACTTTCTCAGGTTCAGGACAGTGGGAAGTAAGGAGAAGAGAAAAAGAAAGCCCCACCCTAGCATAGCAAATAGCCCAGGAGTTAGGGCAGCCACCTGGGATGTATGAGACCCTCATTGGAGTCACTGTTCTGCCTGATTCAGAATCCCGGCTGCTAGAGTCAGGTGATTACATAAGACTCCTCTTTTACTGATAAAGCTTTCCTAGTCTTCACAGAAAGCTTGAGACTACGTCTACACTGCAGGCTTCTTGAGCAAAAGGTCTTGCACAAGAGTGAGTCCACATTTACATGCGCTTTTGCACAAGAGATGTGCTTTTGTGCCAGAGCGTTCATGGCAGTGTGGACGCTCTCTTTTGCAAGAAAGCTCTGATGACTATTTTAGCCATAGAGGTTTCTTGTGCAAGAAACCCCAGTTGTCCGTCCACACTGCCTTCTTGCACAAGAGCTCTTGCACAAGAGGGCTTATTCCTCATGGGGAGAGGAATAACTCTTGTGCAAGAAGCCCCCTCTTCTGATGCTTTACTGTAAATTTATTTGCGCAACAACACGTGTGCAGTGTAGATGCTCCGCAAGTTTTTGCGCAAGAATGGCTGTTCTTGCACAAAAAGCCTGCAGTGTAGATGTAGCCTGAGAGTATGACCCAACAATACTGCTACAGGCCCAGAAGACAGATTAAGAAGAACCTCAAACTTTTCATTTTAAAAATGTCATTAACTTAAAGCTTTTATAATTTTTTGTAAGGCCTCACTTATGATTTCTAAGCTCCGGGGTTCGACTAGATAAGATTTTCTATTATTCTCTGCCCCAAGGGAACGTCTTAGAGAAGCGCTATTCCGGTTCCGCTGATGAAGAAATGGGTCTGGTCAAACAGAATAGATTTGAATCCTCCTTTTCCCCCTGTCTTCCACAGGGCTGAGTAATTACCAACTTCATTTGCCTCTAGTTCTGAGAGTAGCATTATGCCCCACCAAATAACAAAGCAAAATCAACTTTTCCCACAAATCTCATTATCTCTTTTTGATATCTAGCCGGAATATAAATCAACAAGTTCAGCAGAGACAGGAGCTCACAGCAGTTGCAAACTCAATTCACATGAGTCTAGCCCACAGAATGAGACAATTTGGATTGCCCTGAATTGCCCGGACAGAGCAGCAGCTCTGCCTCCCATGAGCCCTTGTTCTTCAGATCAAACACATTAGATGGGTAGCTAATTAAAAAAAATGCACCAGCCAGGGGTAAAACACGAGACTAACCTTTCAAGTAGACAAATCAATTTACAGTTAAAGAATGCCTTTCCTTTTCAAACTTCCAGATTTCAGCAACAATACAGCCAATCCTTACGCAAGAAACTGGAGAGAGCTGCTACTGCTTCTTAAGACTCTGTATTAGGAGGAAAGCAAGATGATGGTTAAGGCACCATCCAATGATCTCCAAGTTCCCTTTCCCAAACACACAAGAGACTGTCTAATGGAACGGTAGCTATTCTTGCCTTTCTTCGGGACAATCCCCCTGTGATCACACAAAAGGAGGAGGTGGGTGACGGGGGAGAAGAAAGATACCAATAATTCAACTCTCAATACATTTTTAGAGCAGTGAGTTAGTAATCTCATGGACTTCAAGACTAGAAGGAAGCATCACGATCATCTCTACTTTGTTACAATGTTACTGCAATGTCTCATGTTACTAGGCTACATCTACATTGGCAAGTTTTTGCGCAAATACTTTTAATGCAAGAGTTTTTGCATTAGAGTATTTGAGTAAGAGAGCGTCTACACTGGCATGTGCCATTGCGCAAAAGATGTGCTTTTGCGCAAAAGCATCCGTGCCAGTGTAGACGCTCTCTTGTGCAAGAAAGCTCCGATGGCCATTTTAGCCATTGGGCTTTCTTGCTCAAGAAATTCATGTTGCCTGTCTACATTGGCCTCTTGCGCAAAAACAGTTGCGCAAGAGGGCTTATTCCTGAGTGGGAGCATCATAGTTCTTGCGCAAGAAGCATTGATTTCACACATTAGAACGTAAGTGTTCTTGCGCAAGAACTCCTCGCCAGTGTAGACAGGCAGCATGTTTTTGCTTGCGCAAAATCTTGCCAATGTAGACACAGCCCTAGTGTATTAGGTTATTTGGTATGGGAAGCCAAGCTTTCTTTTGCTGTTTTGTTGCACTTAAGACACAGGTTTATGAAAGGTCATGTCTACACTAGGAGATAATTTCAAATTTACTGAGTTTGACTTCTAAGCACCCAATTTTACAAATTCGATCTTCTGTGTCCTCACTATGGGGAAGAATTGAGTGTAGTCTGAGGCAGGCTCTATTAATGTGGATGCGCTACCTCAGACTCAGAGTCCCAGGAAGTACTCTGGGGAGCTGCGGGTGGCCTCCCCGAGGCTAATTAGTTCAAATTAGCAGCACTGGAGCATCGACTCTAACATTATTTTGCACTTAAAAGTTTGGGAATAGCGTTATTCCTCATGAAAAGCATGAATACAGAATTCAAATTCCATAGCCCCTTATTCTGGAATGACGGGCTTGGTAGCGTGGACACATCACTTACAAATTTGACCTGGGCTGGGAAGAGGGGGATGTTATTTTAGACTAAGGTCCTAGTGTGGACCAGGCCAAAGTGTTCATAAGCTGGAAACCTGAACAATATGGTTGGGGAATAACTCAGAGACTGAAATGCAAATAATCACTTTAACAAATGGAATTGACTTCAGCTGCATTAACACCCTTTGTGCATTTGCACACCATTAATATTCTCGATATTAGACATTTTAGGCTCTCATTACAAATATGAATCTAATTTTAAGTGAAAATAGAAAAAAAAAGCCATGAAAGCTAATTCAGAACTCAAGAATGGGAGTATTGCCCTCATGCAGTCAAGGAAGTAAGGAAAATACCACAGGAACTAATGAACATAGCAAGCTGCATGGAATTTGGAGGGAGGATCACGGCTTGCAGGAGGGAAGCATTTGGAGGAGGCACCAAACAGTCACTCTGTGTGCCTATAACTAGAATGCTAGCTGCAAAGGCAGCATCTATGTAAATAGCTCCTTTAAAAAGAGCCAGTTCAGTCTTACAAGCATGGAGGCCTCTCACATTATTACCCAGCACATAGTACATGAATAAACCAACACTTCTCAAATACTTATAAACAGGCTATAGGTCATTCACAGAGAATAAATCACCGCAAATCACATATAAAGCTGAGAAAAATCTGAATCTGAACCTCACAGACATTCATGCACAGGAAGAGAGGTTATGTCCACTGAGGGCTAGGCTATGGCTTGGCCTCCATGCTCGTACAAAGGAATAACCACCATTTTTCTATTTTTGCCTGGGTTACCTAGACCTTAGTTAGAGTCCTCCAGGAGCAGGAGGGTAGCACCTCTACACCTTTGTAAAGCACATTCCTGGGTCCCAGTAGGGGAAAACATCTCAGTTCCCCTACTTATTGGCCAATGTAGCTCAAGCATTGTGGGTTGGTATCATAATTTGCTGCATGTTTAAGCCAGAAGTAAAATTACCTCCCGGACTCAAGGAGTAAGCAGAAGAGGAACTTTGCCTCAGAGTTGGGTCTGACTGAACCTTGGTGCCATTCCTGGAGCACTGTGGCATACACATTACTCCTGGCCCAGAACTGTGTCTACAGATGCACTCTTGTCCTTAATAACTTTTGCCATGGATTATCTCTGAGCTTGACCCAGATTTGTTAAACCCCTTAGACTTTCCTTTGAACAGCACTGTAGGGGCAGAGAGGACACAAAACTCATCCACATTTTATCTCAGTGCTTTGGATTTGTTTGCTGACTCATTTTGCATTTTTGTTTGCACCAGCCTCGAAATTCAGGTATTGAAGAACAATGACCATTAAGTGATGGAGCTCGCTTTATTTCTCTGCACCATAGCAACAGTGATTTCAGTCTCCTGTTGCCATAACAACTATATCATGTACTTCAAGGTCACTAAGCCTACTTTGCTTCTTGCCTGTAGCTATGTCTCTGATCGTGTATATGCTTCATTTTTAGTGTAGCTTTCATAAAGGATGACCTGTTAGAAAAGACACTTTTTTCCATCTTATGTATAAACAAACACATGAAGATGAATATTTACTGAGCCAACGAGAATCAACAAAGAATGTATGGGAAAGGCTCATTCAATTTTTTAACAAAGTCTCCTATGTAGATAACCGATTCAAAATATCTGGCATGCAAAGAAGAGCCAAAAGTTAGCAGGGAAATTGGACAGCTCATTCCTGCAAACACAGGGAAAAACAGAAGGTTAGTTGAGGAAGAGATAGAAGAAGGGACAGAAATCATAAATGTGTCTCCAAGAAAGCCCATAAACCTCATGAGTCCTTTGAACTGGTAAACCAAGTCCGTGGATCCATAGGAGGCACACAGCTCTTCTGGCGTCAAACAGCTATGTTGATCTACTTCAGCTGAACATCACGGGTTACTTGCCTCTAAAGAGATGTAATACCCATAAACAGTTTGTTGTAAAACCTCTTCCTGCTGTAAACAGGAAATGGAAATCAAGCCACCATTCATTTGGCTGACTCACGAATAAAATACCAGATGCTAAGGCAGTCCCATATAAGATGATGGCAATACAATCATTGGATTTCAATGGGGCTGTGACCATATACGAAAGATGGGTGACCATTTATAATATTATTGTTGTCATTATTATATCATTGGGCCAAATCTTGTACAAAGTATATCATGCAAGGTATCAATGGAAAAGTTACAGTCTGTCCAGTGTGAATAGTCTGGTTAAATCCACGTATCATCACTGGATCTGAAGTTATGACTATTAGGGGGCCACGTCTTGCAAGGTATTTTACAAACAAACAATCTCCCCAGTCCATTATCAATGGACTATTCAAGCTTGAGGGGCCATTAAGAAGAATCAACTCTCCAAATAGCTCTTCCTAAGGACATCTCAGAGAACAAGGACCATTCCTGTGAGTCAGCAAACCATGAATGTCATGGCCATGTGACCTCAGACTCCATCTTTGTTGGTAGCTTTCCATACACAGGGGCTGTGGGCTTTGTTTTGGACAGTAAAATTCCATGCCCGTGGCAGTGGCAATAAGAGACACGTGAGACATCTCCATTTTGCCTCATTCCTATTTCAATTCTCTGAACTATGGATTTACAACTAAAACAAATACTTGAAACAATGGACTGAGGTCCTTACAATCTTTTGGAGTTTACCAGAGAGACTTTTGCAAGCCAAGAGTGTATTCCATTACTGCTAGAAATCTGATCTAAGGATTTTAGTGTCACTTGTGTGCATATGGTCTTTTAACCATTTACAACTATTTTTTCCTCATATTAATCCATCTTTACTTATGTTTACTAAGGATTGTCTGACAGTGTAGTAAGACCTGAAATAGATATTGACTTGTAGGTAAGTGTCTGACTCCCTGGGACTGGTAGAACTTCATAGATGGTGAATTGGGTTTTATGTATCCTCTCTGATGAACAGAGGAAGTGGGTTTTGCCCACAAAAGCTTATACTAGATTTATATTTTTGTTAGTCTTTACAGGACTACTCATTTTTTAAAGGGGACTGTATTTGGCTTCTGATTAACCAGTGTGGTATTAGAGACATTCTTTTGTTACTGGTTTGGAGAATCTAATTTTAGAACACGACCAGTTGTGGGGATTAGCTGCCCTATTTCTTGCAGTCTGCCTTGAATATGGCAGTCTCAGTGTAGTCCATCCCAGCCACTTGGTCCCGGGTGCTCAGAAATTCATTTCAAGGATTTCAGTGGATAAGAGCTTGGCTCAAGAGCATTTACACCACACCCTATTGCTTCTTTCTTAATACAGGACTTTTTGCTACCAAACAGTTGTTTTTAGAACCTGAGCTGTGTGCATCTCTTCTATAGATCAACTATGTGCATCTCTTCTATAGATCACTCCCTGGAAGGGAGCCTATGCTTCTGTGTTACCAAAGAAACTTTGTCTGACAAGTGAAGAAGCAATAGCTAAGTTCATCTGAACTACCTAAAAAAAATGCATTAATGCCCCCTTATGACTTCCTAATTACAGCACCCAGTGACTGACAGATTTTGCTTTTCGCTTGTCAATAATAAGCCAAAAGGCACCTGAAAAAAAAAAAACACACACACAAAAAAGGTCATTTCATAGATTCTCCTAAGTTGATTTGAAAGTGGTGATTTGATTAATCAAGCGGCACAATTTCTGAAGTGCCATACAAATTGGTCAAAACTTCAAGAGGTAAAAAGCACTTGGAAAAAAAATGTCTGGAGGTGGAAGTTGCATAAAAGTTCCACAATAAGAGGCAGCTGAATTGTTTTTAAAATGTGCATATCTGTTTTTCAATTAGCTATGCCTATTACTGCATTTTTTACCTTTTGGACTAAAGTAAGATCTACAGGCCTGAACTGAGATTAAGGCCCCATTGTGTTAGCTCTAAGCCTAGCAAGAGGGAGTCCTGTCCCAAAGAGCTTCCAATTAGGCAGATAAGACAGCACATGGAGAAAAGGAAATATTACTCCGATTTTACAGGTGCGGAACAAAGATGAGGAGAGATTACATGTCTTGCCCAAGGTCACCCAGAAGTCTATCGCAGAGCTGGGAATTCACTGGACTGCAACTCAAGAGACTGAACCATAACACCATCTTTCCTGTGAATTTTCTCGTGAATTTCTCCTCTCTCTGCAGGGCTGAATCAAAGGAGAGGTTTTAGTTGAGAAATGTTGCAACACCACTATAGAAGAAAAATACACACATTGGAAAATTAGACTGCGAAGAAGTTTTGGCAACAATACCGTCAGGGCCAATTGCAGTTAGGAACAGAAACATGATTCACATGGCGCCAAAGACTTAACTATGGAATTTAGGTTGCTCTGACCTGTTGTGTGAACTTGGACATGTTGTACTCATAAAGGAACACTGCAATGTACTGCACAGGAAAGGGAATACTTAATACAAATGGGTCTCAAATGGTGTAAATTTGCATAGCTTTACTGAACTCCCTGGTATTGTACCAGTTTAAATTTGATGTGGATCTTATTCATAAAGCTGAGGTGATTATGAAATCAAGCGGCTGATGGCTAAGTTAGTTTGTGACTGGAACACAACCTAACTATGTTGCCGGTAGGTAAAAATGGGTTAATCTAACATTCAGTCCTGGGGAAATTCTTTATAAAATTTTATGAACTTCTGGAATGGATTCTGATGATGCTTTTTACATGGGACCTAATAACGTCATTTTAAACAAAACAAATAATTAAAAAGATGAAGATTCTGATGCAATAAATTGTAAAGCTTGCATGAGCTGACAGCTGAGCTATGTCATCCATGAGTAGGAGAGACAGAACCAGCAATGTGTTTTTCTAAACTCACAGGCATTAAGGAATATCAAAAAGGAACCAAGTTTCAAGTCTCACTGTCATTGCCATGAAAATGAACCACTCTTCCTCTCTTATCAGATTAAATTTTACACTGCTCACACTCTACAGTGTTGGGCTTCTGCTGCTACGGATACTGGAGGGTTAAAACACAGAAGAACATGCCAAATAACATCAACCCCCAGAAAAGGCCCATATAAAAGGGGTAGATTTAAATCCAGAGTAGTGTGAGAGATCTACCAATTTAGCCTTAAACACTGCTTCTGCTGTTAAAAAAAAAATCCAGCCAGCCCTTATTGATGCTGCAGGCAGCACTAAACCTTTGTTTAGACAGGTATCTCAAGCACACTGTTTGCATAACAATGTAAGGAAAGCAAAAAATGAATGTGGTGCTGCCAGTGGTTTGTGGAAGAAACTTGCTAAAGTGGCGGCTCTTATAAAACATTCATACCAATTGGATGCCTATTATTGGATGCAAAGAGACTCTAGATGACAACCGGTTGATATTCTCACAGCATTGATTGCCTTCAACACCCTGGATTTGTTGGCCACCAGTCAACAGTGCTATGCTGAATTACAGCCATTGAGGATTGGGGTCAGAATCCTGGCTGTTATTCAGTGCTTACATCAGGGGTGGGCAATAATTTTTGGCTGAGGGCCACTTCAAAAAGTTTCGAAGTGCCCACGGGCCACCCAGAAGGGTGGGGCCTAAACTGGAAGAGGTGGGGCCAGTACGCTTCCGGGCTACCCCACCCACAGACCATGACTGGTCTGGGATGAGGGAGCCCCTTTGCCCCCACTTCCCACGAGGCACCCATGCCGGGTTCTGCTGCGGGGCAGTGCGTGAAGCCTCCTCCCGCCCTGTGAGGAGTATGTGGCACTTTGATGTGCCGTGCCCTCCTCACAGGGCCGGGGCAGGGCAAAGGAAGTTTTGCGCAGCTCCCCCATCCCTAGGCCCTGATTGGCCTGGGGGCAAGGGCGTGCCGGAAGCCTCCTCCTGCCCTACCCCTGACCTACACCCATGGGCTAGATCAGTGGTCTCCAACCTTTTTACACCCAAGATCACTTTTTAAGTC
>JANRFK010004440.1:42476747-42491582 GCA_030068395.1 Apalone spinifera | reverse complement strand
CCGCCGATCAGCTGGAGCATGGGGCAGCCTCTTTCAGCTGAAAGCCACAGTCAGTTGGCTAGGGTGTATCAGTCCTCCCGACCTCCCAGCTCCCACCATTCCTCGCAGCTACTCACCTGTGTTGTTGCTCGGTGAGTAGCTGCTCCTCAAATGAGGAAATCTAATGTAAATGTACTGCGCAGGCGCGCAGTTCAGAGAGGGCTCAAGAGCTACTCTTAGAGCCCCTGAGAGCTACTGGTAGATCACAATCTACTGGTTGGTGACCATGGGGCTAGATCAATCAGCTTGGAGGGCCGGATCCAGTCCACAGAGGCCCTTTTGCCCACCCCTGGCTTACATTGTGGCAGTGCCCATATGTCGTGGTGGCCCTGGTGAGGTAGGTATGGTATCCACAGAAGGAGACAGCTCCTGCCAGAAGAATGTATTGTCTAAAGGAGAAAGGTGGATAAAACAACCCAATGTTTTGGAGTAAAAGGGAGACAAAGTGGAAAAAAAAATGAAAGGAGCTCACTCCTTTGAGAGTCAGCAGCAATGGACATAACTCAAGACCTACCTAACCAGTTCTGCATATGCATGTAAAGAAAGGAAAAAAGAACTGTACAGAGACATTTCAATAACCATTGCATGCAGCGGACGCAGGAACTTGAATGACAAATGGCTCTGCTCTGTGCACCAAGGAACGTAAGACCGGCCATACTGGGTCAAACCAAAGGTCCATTTGGACCAGTGTCCTGTGTTCTGATAGTGCCCAGTGCCAGATACCCCAGAGGGAATGAACAGAACAGGGAATCATTAGGTGATCCTCCCATTACCCATTCTCAGCTTCTGACAGAGGCTAGGGATACTATTCCTGCCCATCCTGGCAAATAGCCATTGATGGACCTATCTTCCATGCATGTATCTAGTTCTTGATCTGAACTCTGTTATAGTCTTGGACTTCACAATATCCTCTGGCAAGGAGTTCCACAGGTTGACTGTGCATGATGTGAAGATATACTTCCTTTTCTTTGTTTTAAACCTGCTGCCTATCAATTGCATTTGGTGACCCCTAGTTCTTATGTTATGGGAAGGAGGAAATAACTCTTCTTTATTCATTTTTTCTACACATTCTTTATTGACTCTATTTCTTTGTGTGACTCTTGAGACAGTTTTGTTCTTTGCTCAAATAAAGGAGCCCAACTTTTCACAGCAAAAGGAAATTGTTCAGGAGGGGATGTTACAAACAGAAGGGGAAAACCCCACCTCGTTATCTTAGTCATCTTTCACACAACTCCCATCCACTTCAAAGGACAGTTTCGAAGGAGCAAGAGATGCAAGGAAAGGAATGAAACCTCCACTGGATGGAGCAAGTCATTTAGATAATTACTGGCACCAGCAATCTAATCTAGGATCAAATAGCTGTGAATGTAGCTGTCACTGACCCTTAACTAGAGATGCAGGCATGTGTCTAAGGCTAAGCACAATCTGTCCATTTCTGAGAATTATGGGCAATAAACCTTTGTTTCCTCACATACAATGGCCAGTCAGTCATCTTACAGGATGACCGTTTAAATGCGTCAGAGAGCGTAGGTTGTGGTGAGACAATTCTAATGTGGAATCAAGTAGTTGGTTTAAATTAATGTTTTGTGGAAAGTCTGCTGAGTCTGATCACAGTATTGAGGTATTTCAGACTACTGTTCTCCTCAGGCAAATTAATACCAGGGTGGATGATTCAAGATACCTCATAGCCTGCCAAGGAGACAAGTGCCAACATTCTGGGTAGCACAGTGTTCCATATGAAGGCCATAGAAAAGGGTTTTGTTTAAATTCCTCAAGGCTGTAAAAGTTTAGTAGGCCCTGGTTTTATATACTATTCTCTGATAAACACTGGATTATGAAGAATTTTTGACCTGTGTTCATTGCTAACTCAGGCAAAATTATCAATTTGTTTCATTCTTTGGCAAACGTGAAGGAAATCGGTTCCTGCAGTGGAGAGAGCGCGAGCCTGAGACATGAGGCCTGGTCGGAGGCCTAACGCCTGAAGTAAAGTCAGGCCCTGTTGCTATGCAGCAGCATTAGCAAAAGTCAGGCAGCGAGCACAAATTAGGCCCTGTTACAAAACATGCCAACTTGCAGGTTCACTGTCCGATACGTAACTTGGCAAGAACAGGGCTGGCATTACAAACACCCAAGCAGTGCTAGGCACCAAGTGTTCCCATAAACACTTCCCAGAAGGGTAGCAGGAGAACACCGCAATACAAGCTCTAGGTGTAAACACTCTCCCTGAAGAGGATACAGGCACCTGGGGCCATCCCCAGCAATGCTGGCACCCTGTGCAGCTCAGCACCGGTGTACTCACTGCTGAAGGAGGAGCGTCACTCCCCCACCCCAAGGCCAATCAGGACCTGGGGGCGGGAAGACTGCGCAAAATCTCCTGCCCTGCAAGGGGTGCGCAGCACTTTCAATCTGAGCGACCTGTACCCCTTGCAGAGTGGGGGCAGGGAGTGAGACTTTGAGCACTCCTCCTGCCCCCAGACCCTGATTGGCCTGGGGGTGAGGGGAACTCACGAAGTCCCCTCCTGCCTTGCAAGGAGGGTGGGAGCATAGAAGGAACAGCCAGCTGTTCAGAGAGTTGTTCATCTCTCTAGGTGGGGGAGAGGGGGGGCAAAGACTCCACATGCTCCCCAACCCCCAGGCCAATTAGGATCTGTGGGAGGGGAGCAGTAAGTGTCCTGGCCCTGCCTGATCTGCCCTTCCAGGGTGGCCCGGGGCCACTTCAAAAATTAGTGAAGTGGCCACCGGTCAAAAATTATTGCCCACCCCGTCCTAGACAGACTGCAGTCTGCTAGCAATCTACCTCCCTTATTGTATGAAACACCCTCGTGGGTCAATGTTTATGTCACTGTTCTCCTTTCAAAGGAACATAAATAGGCACCGTGAAATCACTGCAGAGATTCCAGCCAAGCTGTTGAAGGCTTTCGCAGAAGACAACCACGTTTGTGATTAATTGAAAACCTGACCAGTCTCAGGCAAGGAAATTAATCTGATCAATTATTTCAAAGCAGGTGGTGCTGGAGTGACCTCTGCAGCTAATGAGGTGAAGATAAATTAAGCCATGGCCAGGCAAGCCTTTGATAAAAGGTAGAGCGTCTGGTGTCTGACGGCTAGGCTCAAGTCTCAAATTTTGCTCACGTTTTAAGCTTGCAGCGCAACGGTTCTGCGGGGGACTCCCTTTTCCGTCCTGACCACTGGGATGGAAAGGAGCTTGTCGAATGGCCCACAGCAGAGATCTCCTTGTCACGAAGAACTCATTAGGTTAGCAAGGAAGTGATTTATCAAAGGGCTGGCTAGCAGCTGCCAGCTTCACCCGTACGACAGGTTCAGCTGTGATGCTTCACGTGAAAGCCTACCAATTACCTTTATGATCTTATAAGTATGCGTCCTCCATAGCAGCCAGCTCCTGGCCACTGAAGCAAAGACGGAGCTATCCAATTCTTCTTGACCTCTCTTCTAGGCGGTCAGCCATCCAGATGTGATCCTGTGAATTAAGCAGGTCTTAGCCCTTTGAAAGGGCGAGGAAAGAGGCTTTATATGCCGGAAGAGTTGCTGCTAGCAGTGCAGCATTGCTTTCTGTAGTCTTAACGCCGCCTGTGGAGACCATGAAAACTTTTTTGCCTGATCCTCCCAGACACTGAGTACTTTGCAGGACAGAGCTGTTTATCTGCTGCCGGCTAACCCTCATACAGCATCTGACCCGGTGTAATTCGGTGTGTGCCTGAGTATATTTTCCAAGACCCTAGAGCAGGGCTACTCAACTTTGGAAGCCCCTGGGGCTACAAGGATACTCACAGCCCAGGCCGAGGGCTGCAACTTAAGTGTGGTTGCATAGACATGCAAATATATGCAAATAGCTTCTTTCACACTGACAGGCATGAATACAAAGATTAAGGCAAGACTACACAACACGCAGGCCCCATTTAAGTCCATTCTGCTGATATTAATAAAATGCAACATTTACCCAATTTCCACCCATATGACAGCACTTTTAATGAGCAATGACAGTCCAGCAATTGAACTACTCAAAAGCACATCAGCAGAATATCAATATTGACTGATCGCTGTGGAGCGTGTTCCCAATGGAGGCCATGTTCTAAGGATCCCAGCTACGGGCCACGTGTTGACCTCACGTAAAACCAAACCGCACCATGGGCAGCAAAAAACGGGCTGCGTGTTGAGTAGCCCTGTTCTAGAGGTTGAACATCAGCTATTTACCAAGTGCAGTTACGCTGTGTTGCTGTCCTTTGGCCATTGTGGCTGGGTACACACAGCAGGTTAACCGGGCAGACACACCTTTGTGGAACTGAGATCTTGCCAAAATCAAAATGACTTGACGGATCTGAAGTATGGTCCAAGCTCATTTGTTCCTCAGACACTCCAGATCCATATTCTTTACTCCAAGAGGATTCAGTTTTTAAGCACCAAGACATGCTTTTCAATAGGGCCATCCCTATCGGTGCTGGAGTGAAATGCAGCCCAGCACCAGCATGCCCATCCATGTGAGGAATAAATTTTGTTATGTGCACTGAAGTATGCACCACTGATAGAAACAGATGCTGCTGTCTGTGGGCAGCTGTGAACACTCTGCTAATCTTCAAAGCATCTGAATCTCTCCTGAGTGGCCACCCAAGCACTCAGCTTACCGGGAACACTGGTATCCGGTCTGTCCAGTCCAGGACAGTTGGTAACACAGGAGCTGGTGGGGTGGGCCGGGCCAGAGGAGCACCAGACGGTTGCACAGCTGGCCAGAGAGCAGCAGTGCTTTTAAGGGGAAAGCACCACTTCTCTCCAGAATCTTCTGGCTCCATGAACGCTGCTCGGTAAGTGGAGGATAGGTGCTGATCCCTGAGGGGGCAACCAAAGGATGCAGCTGGGGGCTGCCAGAAACCCTAAGGGGGTGATCAGAGGTAGCCAGAACCCCAGTACTGAGCCTGTGGAAGGCCTGGGGGAATCTGGAGCCCAGACACAGCACCCAGCTGCATAGGGCACCATGAAATTTGGGGCAATTTCATGCGCCACATTTTTGAGTGCCCTATACAGCTGCATGTTTTGCATGAGTAGGGACGGCCCTGCTTTTCAAGCCAGAAGGGAAGCCTTTGCCATGTACCACCTTAGAACAGATCAGACCCCCAAAAGCCAAATGTGTCCCCACGGGAACACATTGTCTAAGTCTCATTTCTCCCCCTTATCCCAACCCCCACCTGAGTCCCTCTCTCTTTTTTTAGTCCGACTCTCCGTCGCTTTCCGCTTGCACTCTGATTTTTCCCCACAGGCTTCCCCCTCAGCTTCTCCCAGCATGTGCCATTTCCTCCGCACGTGAACCCAGTTACATCAGAGTTGTTGTTTCAAATCCATCGTGTTCAAGCAGATACAAAATGAGTCAAATCAAGCTCACCCCTCCCTAGCTTTTCATGTCCAGGGCTTTGGGGGATGGGCTGCAACATGTACTCCGATGCCAATGAAAATGTAGCAGAGGCGCAGTTGGGTCAGCTCCTGTCACCCATTTGCCAGCGAGCGTTTCTAAGGTGAGAGTCATAAAACATTTACAGTTCAACTAATGCAAGCAATGTCAAGCAGCATTTATGTACCACACACGCTTCCAAGCAGCAGGGAAAGCTCCAAAGCCTTCTTACGAGTCTTAATGTCACCCAGTAATTGCATTTTTAGATCATTAATCACTTTTCATCATTACTTTTCAATTTGTTGGTGTCAGATGTCGTATCCTCCACTTGCTCTGCGTCTTTTGGAGCACTAATTAAATGGGCAAACTAGCATTTGTTATTATGTATTTAAGGCCCAGGCCCTTTCCTTCTCAAGAGCGAAGAAGAGCGCACGTCGGTATTTACATTAGTACTGGTCAAAACTCTAGGAAACGTGATGAAAGATGCTGCTCCAGTCAAGTGTTAAATCAGTCTAAACACCATGAAGGAAAAACAAACAAACACACTGCCCATTTACTGCGCCTAGTATGGAAGTGCAAATAGGCTATTTTAAAATTTAATCAGATCACATTCCTGAGCCAAATGCCTCGTTGCTTCTAAACTCTGGAGCTGACTTCTAAGAAATGATTTTTTTTTTTTTAAGTTAAAAGACCCACAAAAGAATCTGTTCTAGCAAACTGCGTATCTATCCACAAAGACCTCAGCAAACCGAATAACATTTCCAATGGTGCAGGAAACAGTGCTAAGTGGGTATAAAATGAAAGACCTGTAAAGAATTAAGTAGCTGGAGACTACTCAAGCCATCTAGTGAGAGCCGAACTGTAGGTGGTCTGGGAATGTTACCCATGGGGGATCTTGACTTTTTTGGACAATATAGGAAAAGTAAGGAGTGCCAGGGAGTTGGAAGACTGCTAAGATAATGCTGCCTCTCTCTCCTGGAGAATCAAGTGGGGAGGTAATTACAGTGGAGCGATTCTGCATTCACAATGAAGCAAGGCCTTTGTGTAAAAGGGCAAGAAAAATTATTAGGGATTTGGAATGGGAGCCATATGAAGAGAGTTTAAAAAGTCTGGGACGTTTCAGTGTAGAAAAGAGGAGACTAAGGGGAGGGTATGTGTAGTCGGTTTGCCCGCCCGGAGGGGTTCCTCCTCCTCCAGCTCAGTGGGCGGCCACTCTGACCCACTGCGCTGCCCCTCTAAGACCGGCCCCGTTAGTTCATCGGGAGCGGTCCAGCCCTGAGTTCAGGGTGTGACAGTAACAAACCACCACCGTTAGTTTATAAGGGGTGGCCGTAAACCAGCACAATCAGTTTATAAGCAGGGGCCAGGCCCTCAGTTCAGGGTGTGGCAACCAACACACCCAGGGAGCTCCTTGGTCAGGAGGGGTGCAGGCAGGTTGCCTGTGGCGGTGGCGAGGGGGGAGACTGCCACCCAATAGGTGGGTGGCAGGGGGGGCGCAGGCCCACCCACTCCACTGCGCCCCGGCCCAGAGCTCCAGGGCAGCAGTGCAGGCTGCTTTGGCTCGGCGGGGGCTCCGGCCCGAAACGCACCAGCCTAGGGGCCTTTACCGGCCCCCACTACTCCTGGGCCACTTCCGTTCTCCCCCTCGGGTGGTACCTGGGTGCCGGGCGGCGGAGGCAGGGAGTCCAGGAGGGTCTGGTCCCACCGGGGTGGTCCGGTCCAGTTCTCTGCTGCTCACAGGTCACTGGGGCTCAGCTGGGCTCCAAGTGCCGGCAGTCTCGGGCGGTTGAGCCAGGCCTCTGGGTCAGGGTCCGTGGAAGACCCCGGCGGTGCCTCCGGTCGAGGTAGCTGGGGCCGCTTCTCCCGGTCCCGGGGCCGGCGCTGGGGCACAGACTCAGGCTGGCCCTGTGGCTCCGCCGTTGCATCTGGGCAGGTAGGCTGGTTACGCGGGGCCTCCGCCTCCCAGGCAGCGAGAGGGTAGTCCTCCTCTGGGCCATGGCAGGCCAGGCCAGGCCTCCATCCCCACTCTCCAGGCTGGGAGTCCGGGGAAGGCCTCTAGCCTCTTGGCAGGCCCAGCCCTGACTGAGGCTGCTGCTTGGGCTTTTATAGTCCTGGGCCCACCCCTTGGCTTCCTGTCAGGTGACAGGGCGGGGTTAGCTTCAGCCCAACATGGCGTCCGGAGGGGTTCCTCCTCCTCTGGCTCAGTGGGTGGCCACTCTGACCCACTACAGTATGATAGAGGTCTTTAAAATCATGACAGGTATTTAAGAAATTGAATAAGGACAAGTTATATACTTGTTCCCATAACGTAAGATCTACGGGTCACCAAATGAAAGGAATAGGTAGCAGGTTTAACACAAAGAAAAGGAAGTATTTCTTCACACAGCACACAGTCAGTTTGTGGAACTCCTTGCCAGAGGATGTTGTGAAGACCAGGACTTTAACAGGGTCCAAAACAGAGCTAGATACATTCATGGAGGTTAGGCCCATCAATGGCTGTTAGCCAGGATGGGCAGGAATGGTGTCCCTAACCTCTGTTTGTCAGAGGCTAGGAATGTGTGACAGGGAAGGGATCACTTGATTCCCTGTTCGGTTCACTCCCTCTGGGGTATCTGGCATTGGCCACTGTCGGAGGACAGGACACTGGGCTAGATGGACCTTTGGTCTGACCCAGTACGGCCATTCTTATGTTCTAAATCACAGAAAGGGGCCAAAACATGATTTGAAGCAATCACCCATTCGGCCACATATTGTGGGTAGCTTGTAGTCTGCTTTATTCCCAAGCAAAACCTTAGTGCCAATCAGTAGGCCTCAGCACACATATAGCGAGAGGCAATCTGGGCCCTGGAAAAGCTAACTGTATAAATGGACAAGAAACGCAAAGAAAAGATTAGTATTCTCATTTATCTCCTGTGGAATTGAGACAGGGAGATTAAGTGATTTGCCCATGGTCACCAAGGATATCAGTAGCAAAGCCAGGAATTGAACCCTGGCCTGCTGAGTCCCCATTCATGGCCTTCACCACAAAACCATCCTTTATCCACCAAACATTTGCCTTGAGCATTCAAACTGACACACCAACTAGACAGATACTATCTAATCTTTTCTTCAATTCTTCTGCAATGCTGAGTGAGTCTGCGCATCTCAACAGCCTTCTACACCTTTACATATGAGCAGCCTGATATAGCTAGGAAATGAAAAGTACATTATCTTGATCTACAGTTATCCAACTTTAGCGGCAGGCCCGAGCTGCAGTTAGTCATCACATTTTAAAACTACAATGACTATAAATTAAAATACCCGGGTAACCTTTTTTTCTTGTTTGTGGAGGGAAAGAAAAGAATTTCCTTTGAGAAAGTTGGACATTTGGTGACCAATTCCTCGATGCATTTACACATGGCAGGAACTTGGCCTTTTGTGTTTTCTGGAAGATCCAAGTTACTGCATTGCCAGCAGATCCAGATAAGTGATTATTCCCCTTTATTCGGCTCTGGTGAGGCCACATCTGGAATATTATGTCCAGTTCTGGGCCCCCCACTATAGAAAGGATGTGGACACATTGGAGTGGGTCCAGCAGAGGGCGACCAAAATGATTAGGAGGCTGGAGCGCATGACCTATGAGGAGAAGCGGAGGGATTTGGGTTTGTTTAGTCTGCGGAAGAGAAGAGCGAGGGGGGATTTGATAGCAGCTTTCAACTTCCTGAAGGGAGGTTCCAAAGAGGATGGAGAGAGGCTGTTCACAGTAGTGAGAGATGGCAGAACAAGGAGCAATGGTCTCAAATTACAGTAGGGGAGGTCTAGGTTGGATATTAGGAAAAACTATTTCCCTAGGAGGGTGGTGGAGCACTGAGATGGGTTCCCTAGGGAGATGGTTGAATCTCCATTCCTAGAGGTTTTTAAGTCCCGGCTTGACAAAGCCCTGGCTGAGAGGATTTAGTTGGGGTTGGTCCTGCTTTGGGTAGGGGGCTAGACTTGATGACTCCTGAGGTCTCTTCCAGCCCTATGATTCTATCTCTTCACTTACAGCAACAGAGGAGTTTTCTTCACATCAGCAGGCCCGTGAATCAACATAGCAAAGGCTGCTTAAATCAACAGCACACTTCTTCGCTCTGCACCCCTCCAACAGAAATTCTCTCCCTGTTCCCTTTGTGTCTGTTTCTCTCCCTCTGGCTGCGACAGAATCAGAACAAACAACAGAGCAAAGTGGTCTCCCCAAGAGCAAACAAGCCAGTTTTATGCTGAACAGACACACACACACACACACTCACCCCCCTCCAGCTTGGGTTAGCAGCACACACCGATCCTTTAAGAAACTAATTCCCAAGCGCAGCAAGCCAAAGACGGCATTAAAAGGCTCAAAACACCTGAGCAAGCAAAACACCGCTTTTCGCCTTCACAAAGGTAAACACAATGTGAAATCTCACTTTTCACAGAGGCAAAACAGCCTTAATAGATTACCTGCCATAACGATGGTGATTGTACTTGTACTCTCCACCTCATCCTAGTATGCACTTGGCAGAGTCACTCCTCTTTCAAGAGCTCCAAGATAAACAGTTGGATGCTTGATTAAGGATTTCAATTATAATATTCCTGGAAGTGTCAAACAAGTTGATTCGGTGGCCGAGCAGATTAAAACCCCACTGGCCTCTCTGTCACTCGCTCGTGTTAATAACATAAGTGCTTTTTTGAAAGAAGAAACTACTAGGGGTGACCCCAGTGTCACTGCTCACTTTGCCTCTCTCACTGGAAAACTGGAGTCTGACATCGAAAGGTTCAAGTTACCCCTAACGTTTGCTCCACTGTGATTGCACAGTCAGCATGTAATTCTTTCCGTTGTACAGGTTTAACCTCTCTAGTCGGTCACCCTTGGGACTTGACTGGTGCCGAAGCAGGGAATTTGCTGGACCACAGGCAGTCAATATTGTCTAGCAGCATCACCAACACTTCCATTGCTTAGAAGACATTTAAGGTAAATCAGAGCTAAATCACAGCACAGAACACTGAGCCAGGACTGGTGGCTGTAAACAAACTTTATGGGACCGCAGGAAACTTGGCCACACCCATGACAAGTGAATATCCGGCTAACTAAAATCATGCCAGAGCATGGATGTTGCCGGATGAGAGAGAGAGACGGAATAGAGAGGTGCACCTTTAAAATGTACTGAGATACTTGGAATGAAGAAGGCATTATGTGCTATGACAGACCCAGACTAGCTGGCTGCCACCCACTAATGGAGGAGAGACATGCTGGGGCTTGGGTGAACAGCTTTCTCTTCCCTGAGTAAAAAAAAACAACAAAAAAACAAAAAACAAAACCCAAGCCTAACTGCAGCATACCCAGGCAGGTACCTGGGATCAATTAGAGCTTGCTAAAAGATACAGGTTAATTAGACACCTGCAGCCAATTAAGGCCTGTGGTGCTGCTTAAAAAGGTCTCCCCATAGACTACGAAGAGAGGAAGGAAAAGAGTGAAGGACAGGAAGGAGGAAGTGCTGCGTGGGCATGAGAGGAGGACTGGTAAGCAGGTACCAAAGGAACGGTCCTGGGAGCGATCGTTTGGGGAGGTGGCCCAGGGAAATGCTGCCTGATTGGGAATGGCAGTAACCTGCCTGTTGCTGCTGCCTTAGGGTCCCTGAGCTAGAACCTGGAGTAGTGGGCGGGCCCGGGTTCCCCCCAACCTCCCCACAATGTCTCCACCTCTGCCTGAAGAAGGGAGATCAGGGCTCCAGAGGGGAGTTGACCCCAAACATATGACCTAGCCTGTGATGAGTATGGCTCAGTAGGCGGTGGCTCCTGGAGGGCCAAAACGAGCTTCTGAGGAGACCCACTATCCATCAGCAGCACGAGACCCATGAGGTATAGCTGGAGCTTTGCCACCGTGCCCCTATTACCACATGCCCCCCTTTGCTTCTTGATCTCTTAATTCACTAGCTGTGGTTTCTACTTTGCCCTGCATCATACTGGTTGCTTCGCAATTTCACAATAGCAACCATAGGGATGTAAGCGACTCCTCGAGTTGCTACTCAACTAGTCATTCCCCCCGCCTCTATCAGAGAGGTGGGGGGGGGGGAAAGCAGGAGCTGGTGTTGGGGGGAGACAGCTTCCCCCCAGCACCATCTCCACCGGGGGGCAGGAGAGGCAGAGGAGGAGGAGGGGGGACCGGTCATGAGCCCGGTGGCTCTTAATACATTTAAAAAGCAGAGGTGCAGCAGGGTTAGCTCCAGTAACCAGGAGCTAACTCTGCTGCAGCTCTGCAGTTTCCCCCCTTATTCCATCGACTACTTGATTAGCTGATTAAACACAGTTTAACATCCCTGAGCAGCCCGTACGATGCAGGACAATGTAGAAACCATGGCTTGTGGGGAGTGGCACGGGTACTTCAGGTCGGCACAGAGGTACATAGTGGAGTTGGCACAGAAACTTTCAGCACTGCTCCTAGCACCAGGTAATTATTTTTAACCCTTAATTGAAAGACCAGTATTCCCTGAAAAGTGGGAGCTGGTCCATGTGGGTCCCCGGGTACCAGATGGCACCATGAAGCCCCATGAAGGAAGGAAAATCATGACGTTCAATTGGGAAAAGTAAGTTTCTAGACTTATTGCTTGCAAAGAGCCTTGAGACCTCAAACCGATGTAAACCGGTGGCAATGGCTGGAAAGACCAGGCAGCCGCCTACTCCACTTCTGCAGCAGGAAGTTGCCAGGGGTGGGGGGAACCCTAAGGAGCTCTCTGTGCCTTTGGGTTGTCTCCCAAAGATTCACCTTGCTAATCCTCCCCCAAAAGCTTAGTGCGCGCTGCCGTGACGTTACAATGGTGACCATCCACTTCGGTTCACAGGTCTGCCCTGGATTGCTAAGGGATGCTCTGCTTGTCGAAAGGTCCAGTCTCCTCTTAGCTGCTCCACACTCTTTCACCCCCGACCCCTTGGTAGCTGATGTGTGCTCGGTGCAACCCACCCCCTTAGAGACTCCAACACAGGAATACATCATAAGGCCTCCCCCCCTCTCTGAACATCCCTCCCCCCACTCTGCCAGCTGCATCACAGGGGCATGATGTGAAAAAGGACCCAAGGCCAAACTGCTGCTGCAATAAGTTCACCTGCTGCAGCCCCTCCACCTTCTCCTTCCTGGCATCTGCGCAGCTGCTATGCTGAGACACCCTGGAACCCATTTCTTCTGACCACAACACCCCTCAGAGAAACCTGCCCCGTTCCCACCCACCCAGAGGAGAGGTGCTGCTCACCACCACTTCAAGGAGACCACGGCCACCATTTTGGAAAGCCACTTACCTCCATGGCCAAAGGTAACAGTCAGAAACATTCCCCTCCCCCTCTGATCACCACTGCCAACAGGCCTGCTAGATGCTATCGCTGCTACGGCCAGGAACAGATGCCAAGCAAGAGAGACACCAAGAGAAACCTGCAGGTGGGATCAGGGATTTGGCATGGTGGGACTGGAATAGGATTCATGTGCATGATGGGTAAGATATAAACGGGGGACAGGGACTAATTCCACTCTTGATTGGAGTGACTTGTGAAGATTCGTTTGTGGTTGGGGCGGGGGATGAATGAGGGTGGAATCGTTTACTAAGGTGGAGGCTTGACAGGATATGGAATTGGGAGGGGGGGGGAGAGTGTGTGTAAGGCAAAGAATAAGAAATAGAGGGGGTTATATGTGAGAAGCTGGTGTTATGGGAACACAGAATATTTTATCCAACAAACATCACATCACTCACCGACAGATGAAAATCTCGCACGGTTGCAGCTCGTTACAAATGTAACACTAAGCAAAAATCATCCACAAAACTATAAATACACGAGTCACACGAGCTCTGGCTTGCATTACCCACAGGGAGAGCTAGCGCAGGAATAGGGAATCTTTTTAGGATCAGGGGCTGCTGACCCACAGAAAAATCAGTCGGGGGCTACACACAAGTGAGAAGCAAAAAAAGAAAAATAACCCCTTCGCTGACATGGCCCCGACTGAGGAGAAAGACACTTCCCACATTTCCCCTCATGCACCAGAGTCTAGGGGGGTCCAGGCTAGTAGAGTTTGTGTGTTCCAGCCCTGTGGGAATGGGGGTGGGGGCTGCTGGGAGGCTGGAGCACCAGCGTGGGCTCCCTAATGCTAGGGAGGGAGCCCTGAGCCTCACGGGCCAGATCCATGCAAGCTGGGGGCCAAATCTGGCCCCCAGGCCTGGGGTGCTCCACCCCTGAGCAAATGTTTGAGGTTTGTGGATTTTATACGGTCATTATCTGACTCTCCAACCACACCGAGTGTTTCTAACCATCTTTCCTGCTGCTGTTTCCTCCTCTGGGCTGTTTTGCCGGCTGGGGAATGCCCGGCTCTATCACTCGGTGTGACCGCACTGGGTGAAATTTCCCACCGGGTCTGCAGGCTGCCGAGTGACGCCGTTAAGGTCAAATCGACTGGATGGTGAGAGAGAGAGTTGATTTCAACAGCATCCACCAGATCATGGACATTTCAAGTGTTTCCTCCAAGTGAAATATTTTGCCTTTCATAAAGGATAATAGCTTTTGCAGCCGATGAAGCATGACAGATGTATTTTTTTTTCTACACCACAGCACTGACCGATATACTATCCGCCATCTACTGCTCCACTCAGGCAAAAAAATTCTCTCACGTGCCTGTCCCCCTCCTGCCCCATCCAGCAGTTGGTAAATTGCCCTGTTTTCAGACTAGCAATTTGTCCAGGATAATCATCTTGAAACCATCTCTCAACTTGCCAACCACAAGGGAAGGGGATATCAAAAAACTTTATATTGGGGATGGGGAACCTCTTTTGGGCTGGGGGCTGCTGACCCACAGAAAAAAAAATCAGTTGGGGGCCGCACACAAGTGAAATGCAAAACATCACCCCACCCCTCACTGAAAGACACTCCCCACATTCCCCTCACACTCCAGGACCTAGAGGGAGCCCAGCCTAATAGATTTTGTGTGCTCCAGCTCCATGGTGGGATGGTGGGGGGGCTGGAGCATCAGCATAGGCTCTCCAATGCTGATGGAGGCCCTAAGCCTTAGGACCTGTACACAGGCAAGTTGGGGGCCGCATCTGGCCCCCAGGCCTTAGGTTCCCCACCCCTGCTTTACATATTGACAAAACGGGTCGTGCTGGTATTTGTGTTAGCTTGGTACCAGGGTTGCCAACCCTCAGTAAGTTTACGGACAGTCTGTAAAAAATTAGGCGAAATTGGACATGTCCATAAAGTCCGTAACAAAATTTAAGTGTCCATAAATTTTGTAAAAGTGCAATAAAATTTTAAAAAACAGCAATTATTCTATAGCAATGAAATTTCTTCTGTGCTGCGTCAGCCATTTTACTGCCGAGCAGCGGAAATTGGACGTTTTAGATGTTTCGTTGTCAGTGTTTGGATGCACG
>JANRFK010004440.1:42465517-42476647 GCA_030068395.1 Apalone spinifera | reverse complement strand
AGGAGCAGGGTGGGAGTGTGGGAGCCTTGGCAGGAGGGGGAACGTGAGGGAGATGTGGGCATGGGGTACTTATCTGGCTCCATGCCTCCCACCACTCCCATGCACCTCCCCCTGCTGTTCCCATTGGCCGTGATTCTGGCCAATGGGAGCAGCGGGGAAAGCCTCTAGGTAAGCAGTTTGCTGTGCTCCCATTCCCTCAGTTAGGGGGCGGCTGAGGGGCAGCACGTGCAGCTGCTTCCTTCCCCCACAAGCCCGATCCAGCCTGTGAATCTCTCTTTCCCCACCCCCCACCAGAAAGCTGGCGCTACCACCCCACAGGGGAGGGGACAAGGTTGGAGCACCAGTGCGGGCTCCCCGCTGCAGTGGGAGTTGGAGCCCGAGCCCGTGGACCACCTGTAAGGAAGTCACAGACCAGGAGTGGTCCATGGACCACACGAACCACTGAGCTACGGTAGGAGAGAAACCAATTTCCCACTCCGACGAAGCTCATCATCTCTACGCCTGCCCCATTGGACTGCACTTTTTAAAAAATCTGAATAACCAAACCAAGATACTGAAAAGTATTGACCAGCGCAGGATTTCTCCCTAGAGCACGCAGGACTTTGTCTCATCTGCTATTAAACCTATCAATGTTTTATTTTTTTCTGGTCTGTAAATAATCTTTAACCATGGTCTTTAGAGCAGAAGTGCCCTGGATAGAACATGCCGACGTGCACTATTTTGTATCAAAGAAAAGTGGTAGGGTTTATTTCAATCAGCGCTTGATTCACTCAAATAAAGAGAGATGGGGATATTTAAGGCCTATTTATTTGCCTGTAGTTTTGCAAAGACACTTCTAATTCGCCGCCTCCAGCATCCCCATCATGACATACAATGAAACCATGGGCAAGCTTTGTAACACTAGAACAACAGATGCCCTCTTTCCAAAGTCCTGTATTAGGGTCCCAGCCCATGTTCTGCCAGCTCCTAACTTTAGGATCTCAGTTCAGTCACTACATTAAGGACTCTTCTGGACATCATTAGCAGCACCTTCAAGATTACGGTCCTGCTCTCTCTCCCAGGCTATGTCTACCCTGCAGGCTCCTTGCACAAGAACTGTTTTGTGCAAGAGTTCTTGCGCAAAAGGTCTTGCGTAAGAGCGTGTTCACACTGCCATGTGCTTTTGTGCACGAGATGTGCTTTTGCACAAGAACATCCATGGCAGTGTAGACGCGCTCTTGCGCAAGAAAGCTCTGATGGCCATTTAAGCCATAGGGGTTTCTTGCGTAAGAAACCCCTGTTGCCCGTCCACACTGCCTTCTTGCGCAAGAGGGCTTATTCCTCATGGGGAGAGGAATAACTCTTGCGAAAGAAGTCCTCTGTTCCGACGCTTTACTGTAAATTTACTTGCGCAAGAACACACGTGCAGTGTAGACGCGCACAAGTTTTTGCACAAGAACGGCCATCCTTGCGCAAGAAGCCTGCAGTGTAGACTTAGCCCCAGTATTTAAAGACACGTGGGGGTCGATTATGCTCCCCCTAACATCAACGGGACTCCAGTGACTTCAAAGGGAATCACTCCTGATTTACACCACTGTAAGCAGGAGGCTAAAGTCCTTAAACTCTACAGAAGATCTCTGACTTTTTCCCTGAAGGATAGCAGACTTAGAGCCAGCTCCAGGCAAACGTCACACTTCTCACACAACTGGAAGAGTCTGACCTAGTTTTCACCCTGCTGAATAAGCAAACAAAATCAGAGAGAGAGAGAAACTGCAGAAAGAGGTCAGGGTTTTCTCCATTGCCCTCGGTGCTTCTCATCAGCATGTTGCCACTTAATATTTCGCTTTATTACACGCAAAGAGTCCTACTGCCTTCCTAAGAACCCAACCTGCAATAAAGGGTGGCCTGGGGAAAGAACCGTGTTCAAGGACTTGCAGATCTCCACTGGCCCTGACAAGGGTCGCGATTTGCTGCTGGCTGATTATACCGTCAATACATTTCTCACACCCCACAGGCCAATGATGGGGGTAAGGAGGGGTACAGCTCCACCTATTCCTCACCCTCTTGCTCTGCCAAGGGCTGTAATGAAATGAGTAGCCTATGCAATGACAATGAGTCCATTTCAAAATGGTGACAAGAATCTTTGCTCTTTTCTGACCAATTTAGAGAGTGGGCCAATGTTTTTCAAAATGTTACCTGCCTCTTTCGTCTCACCTTACTCGTTATGGGACAAAAGCTGGATATTGAAAAAAATGGTGGGTTTTTTTTTGCATAATTAGTTTTACCCTCATTTCAACATCTTCAATTCCAGTCGGACTTGGGAGTCAGTGCAGTGCTCTCCTCCTCACTGGAACGGCACCCTTCATGCTAGTGTTTGTTTTCTCCTTTACCACTTGGTATCCTTTCAGGTCTCCAATTTCTTTCTGTTGTGCCAGAACACACGTTAGCTGCTTCTCTGCAAAAAGAGAATTCCAGTGCTGCTGGAAATGCTGGTTATGTCTCACCGAGACCTTTATTTGAACATGCTACTGGGAAAGTCTCTTTTCCACCAACTGAAAATGGTCTAATCAACAAGGTTTGCTGAGTGTCAGAGACTAGAGCAGGGGGTAGGGAAGCTACAGCCAAGGGGCCAAATTTGGCCCCTGACTTGCCTGGACTCAGCCTTGGAGGCTCAGGTCTCCCCACCAACATTGGGGAGATCCTAGAACCCCCTGCAGGGCTGGAGCGCCAGAGCTGGCTCCCCACTGTGTGTGAGAGGATTCCCAAGCCTCACGGATAGGCAAGCCGAGGCTGGATTCAACCCACGGGCTCTGTATGGCAGGGGGAGAAAGTGACCCCCACCCTTTTCCTCCACCAGCGGAAATGGTAGCCCAGCAGAGCACTGCCTGGAGACTCTACCCTTGCCTCTCTGATTGGTCCGTGTTCTACCTTTCACCCAATTCTCTCGCCCTCAGCTCACTCCTGCACCTTCCCAGACCCCACACCCCAAGTCCGCTTCCCGACAGCTTCCTCCCACCTCTCATTTTTGACCCCACGTCAGTGAGTTGGGTTTTTCCTTTTTTTTCTTCTCACGTGTGTGTGGTCCCCAACTGATGTTTCCGTGGGTCAGAACCCATAAAAGGTCCCTCACCCCAGACTAGTCGTCTCTCATGTAGTGACAGCTTGTGACTCTCAAGGCAGGTTTGAGCGATTGAGTTGTGGAAGGTAATGAGAAGCTAAGAGACATGACGGGTGTCCAAAGGGGGATTAAGGACAATATTTGTCCCTCTTTAGACTCTTGCTTCTGATTAATCCAATGCAGGCATATATGGGAAACTAATGAATTAAGGGACTGGAAAAAATGCAGACACTGTGATTTAGACATTGCCAGTACGTAAGTTCTCCGTAAGAACCCAACATTTGTTACCCATCTGCATGTTCTGTGATGGAACAAATGAAAGGATGAGATCGTCTCCATCTAGCCTTTAGTAAAAAGGCATCCAAAGCACAAAGCCAACACTATACTAAGAGAGAGCACTTGGCAGGGTCTATCGAAAGGTCCAGAAATAGAAAGAACATGAAAAGTAAGTTATCAAGAAAGGGGTGTTTTGGGCTCTGGATGGAGTTGTGTTGGGTGAGGTGGCATTGGGCAATTTGCACCACTGCTGCCAAAGCTTTGCGGGTAAACCTCTCTCAGCACCTTTCCCCAACCTCCAAATTCAGACTTTAGTGAGCCACAGGTAGGGAAAAGAGCCACTTTAGTTTCCACAGGTAGGGAAAAGAAAGTCACTGCATTGGTTGTGGAAGCGGGTAAAGGATGAACCAATTTGTTGCATCAAGCTGGAAAGTCTAAGGTGGAGGACAAGCATAGGTTTAGAAAGCATACCGCCAACGCCATTTTAATGAAGCGGAGAGGCTTCTGAAGAGAAACATTCCAAAGGAAAACCAGGGCTCGTGTAATCTCTGCGTAGTGCTGAGAAAGACCCAGAATCCCATCTTGCCTTCTCTACCAGTTCACTGTTCATCCCAGGGAGGCCAAAGGAGCCATGATGGCAGACGACTCGCACAGGAGAACCAAAGGACCAGCGAGCTTCCTTCTTGAAAATATTGCTCAAGATGGGTGAGTTTTCTCTTCCCTGTCGTGATGCTAAATAGGATTAAGGCTTTTGAAATATGGGCCATAAGATGGCTGTCCTGAATGTGCCACAACAACAAAAGATAGACCCGTGGGGGGTGTTAACACATCATACAAACACACAGCAGTTACGGCGGAAAGTCAGGAAGTGCAAATTCACACACAGAATTTCAAAAATCAAAATGTAGACACGACCTGGAAGAGAAGGCCAGTTCAACAGCACCTCAGGCTACACAAAGAAATAAGTTCCCTCTGTTTAGTCCAGTTCCCATCCAACAGAACATGACATCTTTTGAGTGCCGCCAAAGAACCCCAGGAAAGGCTACAAGAATGGCACCTCTTGGACCTGAAGAGTTCGGGAAAAGGCGTTAAGAGTGATAACAAGGGTTCACATCTGGCTCAGTTTAGCAATGCACAGAAGTAATTGATAGGATAGCTCATACTCAGTAAATGTCAGTTCAGTTTTTAATGGGCAAACATGCAGATAGCAACTCAAAAGCACGGCCAAGGACAGGAAAGCCACAGAAACTATAACCCACAAGCCCCTGGGTGTGACACTACAAGAACAGAGTTAAGATATAATGGCAGAGTCTTCTCTGTTCCTGCTCGCCTTTTGATTCAAATCAGGAACACACTTAAGCACATAGTTAACATCCACAGGCTTCAGTGGGATTTAGGAATATGTGAATTGCTTTCTCAGCTAGGAATAAGTCCTGAAACAGAGCTTCTCTGCAGAGAGGACTTCAATTTCTAGTTTTATTTCAAATGTGTTTTCCTTCAGTCTTCAAACAGGCAAATGAAATAAAAGAGTTAATGAGACTTGACAGGATCCTATGCTAATGAAAAGCTTTTCATAAGTTGCAGAAAATAGGAAATTAGCTTCAGTTTCTGATGACTTGAATATAGAAACTGCCTAGTACAGCTTTTTGACTGTTTTCTAGGGATTACAGGGTTTATTTTGCTGCAAAATAGTTGACATAATGCTGACGAATGCAGCCCCAAATCTCTCAGTATGCTGCCATAGTACAAGACCTTGGAGAAAGTCGAGGTTCTGAGAGAATGAATCATTGTGGCTTGCAATAAAAAAAATGATAAAGACAAAGGTGGTGCTGAAATGAAGGAATTGGCTGCGGGCCACTTTATCAAAAGGGATATAAAGAGGAGATTAAAAAAAGCACAAAAGGTTAGTAGCAATGGGAGATAGTATTCGGACAAACTAAAATTTACAAAGCAGGAAGAGACACATGTAGAAAGCCCACCTATTTCCAGGCTAAAAATAAGAACAAAACACGCAGTTGTGTTCTGTGAACCCCACAGACACTCAGTATAGGGACTACATGAGTTTGCTGTGAAATTCTCTTTAAAATATCATGCTCCTCCAAAAACTTTTTATGATAGATACATACCTTTTGAAAAAATGAAATGAAGGGAAAGGCAAATAAAGCACAAGGTCTAAGCTCAATGTCTGCATGTTTATTTTTTTGGCTTACTAAAATAGAGATCTCCGCCCCTTAGGAAGACATATGAAGGCAAAAATTATGAGCATTACACAGCAGTGATTTTGAGATCTCGCTCTCTTTAGATATATGTCAGAGAGCAGCATCAGAAAAAGCACCTATAGCTGGCAAAATACACTTGGTAACTTGGCTAAAGTGAGTCAGGTCAGCAAATTGAGTTCCTGCATCAGCACCATGAACTTCTGCAGGAAATCACAAACAGTACAAGACAGATAAAAACATGCAATCAAGGTTAAAACAGTTCACACAAGATTAATCTATAAACGGTGCATGGGTACAGGGCAAAAATATCTGAGTGCCTGCTATTTTTATGCCAAATTCACTTTCCGTCCTGCTCTTCTGCCCCACAGATATGGACTGGTCATAGAGCCCGCTTAGACATACCAGATGTGTTTGTTACCGGACATTTTAACTTTCTGACAATTGTGGCTGTGGTTGCTTTAAATAAGGTATTTACACACAATGCCACTTGATGGCTGAAGAGTATAATATAGTTTAGCATTTCATTACTTCTCCAAGTTCTACAGTCCTACCATCTACAATATTTAACACCATCACACCGTCTGTGAAGTTCAGTATGTATCAGCCGGTTAAGTGTCTCTGAATCATACTATTTTTTAAATTACATGACCCAAACACATAACAAATTGGTCATCTTGCAGTCTGTTAATTACAATGTTGGGGTGTGTGGTCTGTCTGGAATCATCTTCGTCTTGTTCCGCATTTGCCATCTCCAGACTTAGGTCCCTTGATTGTTCTGTCTGAGAACAAACTGTAGATGTCTATGGTTTCTACTGAAATCTCCGTTGTCAATCATATATGATCTGGATGCCGCATTCTTACTCTTTACGACAGCTGGAGTTCATCTTATTTTGAACTCCAGCGTCAGTGAATTGGAGTCCACTGTCTATTGCTAGTTGTTCTGGAATACCAAAGTAGCAAAATCGCACTTCAGTTTCTCAGTAACACGGCAATGTCTTTCAAGTACCTTATTTCTGTATAGCTGGAGGATCAAGTAATGTCGTCCCCCGAATCTGGGTAAATTTGCAGATATTTCTTCCCAGGTTTCTTTAAGAGAGGTGTCTGTGCATTAGATGGCTTATCATTGCCTCTTAACTTGATTTATACTGGATCTCATCTCAAAAGTCCAATAGCATCTTACAAGTTCTTCCCACCTTTCTCATTAAGTCCATGATAGTTCCCACTGCACTGCAGCTGAGGTTGTTGGTCTGTGCTCCTCTGATCACAGGAACTCTGAATGCATATCTTTTATCCTGGTCAGTTGTTTCTGTGGTAAACGGTCCCAGGCTAGTGCTGGGCTGGTCAGAGGTATGTCAGGCAACAAACTCTACGAGGGGTTGAAGGTGACTCAACCCTTCTGAGAGGATTATGATGGCAGATCCTGAGTCAATTTTAAAGTCAATGATCTTGCCATGAACATGCAGTGTACCTCTAGCCATGTCAGTCCCAGGGCACGAGAGAGATGATGGAAGTAATCTCTTTTGTTGGACCAATCTCTGTTGATGCGAGTCAAGCTTTGGCGATAGAGATCCTCTTCAAGAGCTCTGTGCGGCTCGAATGATTGTCTCTCTTATCATGGTCAGTTTCACTCTCCAGGCAGACACTGTTGTCACAAAACATACTTGGCTCCTGCTTATCTGTATTGAGTCAACTCCCTGACTGCTTTGGGGCAGCAAAGCCACAGAATGTCTATATTATATGTGTTTATAATGCTGTGAGCCTCTGGCTAGACATGCATCATCTCTTAGGAGATGACTCCCCCCCCCACTCGTTTAATATTTAGGCTGGAATTTCTCTCTCCTCATCGGGAAGTTCTCTACCTTTCTGCTACAGGGGGTTTTATAATAAAGACTTAATACTCAAGGGTATGTCTAGACTTGCACCCTCTTTCGAGAGAGGGATGCAAATGCAACTGAGCGAAATTGTAAATGAAGCGTGGATTTGAATTTCCCGTGCTTCATTTGCATATTCGCGTTCTGGCGCTATTTCGAAAAAAAGAAACGCTGTCTAGACATGGTTATTTCGAAAGAAAACCCTTCTTCTGAAATAACCCTTATTCCTCCTACAGCGAGGTTTACCAGTTATTTCGGAAGAATTTTCTTTAGAAATAACTGCGTCTAAACAGCATTTATTTTTTCAAAATAGCGCCAGAACGTGAATATGCAAATGAAGTGCGGGAAATTCAAATCTGCGCTTCGTTTGCAATTTCGCTCCGCTGCATTTGAATCCCTCTCTCGAAAGAGGGTGCACGTGTAGACATACCGCAAGCATCTCTCTATTGATACTGATTTTTCAAGTTTGTCATGTTACTCTAGGTTTGCTGTTTCACCAGATCAGAGGGTGCAGTACTCTGTATAGTTATGGCTATGGTTAAATCTCTCTTCAGACAGACTTGGGAAGCACATCTGCAAGATTATTCAGATTGGTGATCCAGTCTGGACCCAGGCATCTCACAACGTGATAAACAGTGACTCTACACTCAAAACAAAAGACAAACGTAAAAAAAAAAAGGCAACTAGCCACGATCAGCAGGAAAACCTTTTCTTGCACTCACTGCGCTAAAATCTGTTTGTCCAGAATTGGTGTTTATAGTCATCAAAAGCTTCAACAACTGTGATCTCATAGCCACAATAACCAATGTCTCGAAAGATGAACAGGGCCAATATTAAATTCTCTCTTCAATTGTAGCTGTTGTGAAATGTTTTATTTGTTAACCCCAGAACCGATCTGTCTTCAGTATTTTTTATGCTTTCCATTTCCAAAAAATCAGTTTTCAGCCAACATATTAAGATGTTTTGGCAAACACTCAATATTTCCTCCTGGTTGTTTTCTCCAGTGAAAGTATGCTTTTTTCATAAACCACATTCTCAGGTGTGTAAAGTATGCATCAAACATAGCCAGAACTCCATCATTGTCATCTTTGTGATGGTTTTCAATAAAGTCAAGGTATTTTACTGATACTCATTGCTTGCTTTTCCATACCATAAAAAAGATACCAGTATATCTCAAGTTCCTTTGTGAAGTTAGTTTGCAATATATAATCCTGCAAAATACCTTTTTCCAGCTTCTGTGTTGTCAAGATTTGTCAACGCATTGAAGAGTTCTATGATGTTGATAAGATTCTTTGTTGTGTTTTTTTCCTTCTGTCTGCCATTTTTGTTGATGTTTTCCTTCATTGTCTCTTCTTCATTTACTCCTGACACCAGGCCATGTACTTCTCTACCAGAGATGTGCTATTCCTGGCACATCTTTGTGAAGATACACATCAGATGTTGTTCCTCATAAAATCCTCTCATGTCCTAACTGGTACAGGGTTTGTTTAAATAAGGTATTTTACCCACATCACCCAGTGGGATGAACAGTATTAATACAATTTTAGTTTTCCATGACACCTTCCTGTGCTGAACATGGTTACTTTTTGGGGGAAAGGGTGTAGCAATCCCTCTCAACTCTTCTCTCTGGGAAGGGGTAGCTGCCCTGCTTCTTGCCAGTGCTTGTCATTAGGAAGTCTTCATCACACACACACACACCCTTCAGATGATTCAAATCAGAGTTGGGCTGATCAATCCACTAATCAAGTTCTGGAAGAAAGGCCATTCTGCTGATCCCCTGGACTTGAAGCCCCACACATTAAAATCTGATGATTGCTACCTGGAATAAGCCATCAGACCTTCCACACAACAATGGTGCACAGGGAAAGAGCTGGTCTCTTATGTAGATTGCATCCAAACCACACAGACCCTGGTAGACTAATATCACCACCTTGATTCACAGTGGCAGCTAATAGGATACTGGTCCTCTGGCAATAGTTCTCATCTATTTTCTTACCGGGACCTGTCAAGATTTCCCTCTAATCTAGCAGGGGTCAAGCTAGGACCTCCACTCCTACTGAGCAACGTGAGAAAGGCAGGGTGATAACGTTCTCTGGTGGAGCCCATTGCCTTCAAAAACAGCAGAAGCTTCTAAGTTTTTTGGAGAGTGTAACTTCACATAGAACATGTTACCCTAGTGTAGTTCGGAGATCGCCAAGATGCGGATCACATCGGAGAGAAATGATCACTGTTTCTGGATTAAGTGGAGAAGAAAAAAGGTGCTTTTTGCTTCCCAAAGCAAACCAGAAACTCCAGAAGCACACAGAGATCTGGAAGAACCTCGTTGATAAAGGATGAGCAAACCATCAGGATAAAATAAACACGGATGAAATGAAATGAAAGGAATAAGAAGAGAGGGGAATTTAGCACCTAGGTCAGAGCCTACCTCAGGAGGACAAAACTCTCTCACCCAGGGATACAGACACTTGTTCAAATCAGCCATAGAAGTAGGTGGAGTACCATCCTGCACTGATTAGAATCCACACACATCTGGCCAGATGCTTTGTTGGTACAGATTGAAGTCAATGGCGTGAATCTGATTTACATCAGCCAAGGATGTGGCCTGTTGTGTGCAGTTCAAACGTACTTGCCTGTGGTTTAGCTTCATTGTTGTTATTCAAGGTATCAGCAAACGTTAGTCTGGGTTTTCACCGCAGAGCTCTCTCTGCTCATTGTCTTAGTTCCCACTGAATCACAAATCCTAAAAAGTTCTTATAAGATGACGGCATCTGATGTCTGACTAAAGTAGGGATGTTAAAATGCGGTTAAGTAAACATGCAACTGCTGAAAATTGCTGCCTCCGAAACAGAAACTTGTTCGTATCCTTGCGCACATTGACTTCTCCCTGCTCTGCTGCTTCTGTATCAGAGGCAGAAGCGTGGGGTGGGAGGAAGGGGGCAGCGTATAACTGTGCCCGTTAACCAATGAGCCCAAGCTCAGTGTTAACGGTTATAATTTCACATCCCTATATTCAAGTCCATCCGAATCTGTGTATCTATTTGAGGGACGAGATAGCTGAAATCTACAGGGATGGCTGTCTTAAGGCTCATACCAGTATTCTGATCAAAGTGATTTCACAGCACGTATAGCAAATGGACTGAACAAGGATGGAGTATCCTTTGCCATAGTAGCTTACTCTTTTAGTCTCCAATTTAGCAAATCATCCCTAATCAGCAAAACTCTAAAGACATACTTAAGCCCCATTGACTTTAATGGCTTGGAAGTTCTTGCTTCAGCAATTTGAAAAGTTAGGACCTTAATTGGTGGTGGAGAATATCTAGTTATAAATGTCAATGGTCATAAAAGGGCACTGGAATGGCGATAAAATGCAGTGTCTCATGGCACAGGGTAATCACTGGTAGAATGAAACTTTAAATGAGAAGCAGATTACCCCACCTCTGCCTATTCTATCTGCACTGCTAGACATGCACTAGCTCTCTCCAGGCTGGGTGTTACCGATAGCAGTAAGGCTGCAGCAGCTTGGATAGTGGTTCAAGACAGCCACGTGAGTATGAATGGAGGGGCTTAGGCAAGTTTGCACTCGGGGAGCTAGCCTGCAGTAGCCACGGAGCAGAGCTAATGCGTGTCTGACTGCCCAGTAGAAGGCATGCTCTCAGCTGCTCTGTAC
>JANRFK010004440.1:42434620-42465417 GCA_030068395.1 Apalone spinifera | reverse complement strand
ATCGGAGTTTTACTGTACATTCGTAACACAGGGATTACAAAAAAAATGCAAAGCTGTTGTAATTATCCAAAACCCCAAGCATTGCAAACCCCGCAAATCCAGAGTTACGGTTGTCTTAAAAGAAATCCACAAATATGTTAAGAATCACACTGTTCAGGCACTCCGCCAAGCACCAGAATTCTGCTTTTTAGTGACGTGGGGCAGTTACAATTAAGGTATTTCAGTGTTTTATGGACTTAGGGCAGAGTAACCCTATGGACAGGTAGCCACAACTCAAAGGGAGAAATACTCAGCCCTGTTCTGGTCCCATTCCACTGGATAAAACAGGGCTGGGGCAGCGTGAAGGGTTTCAAAAGCCCCATATCCGGCTGGTGTAGGATTCCTCCCAGGCAGGAACTTAGGAGAGAGCTTTAAGGCGATCCTCCAAAGACCCCCTCAAAAGCAATAGCTTTGAAGAAGCACAGACACACCTTCCCCAATGCCAGGTCTTTTGAGGGGTCCTCGGAGGACAGCCTTAGAGCTCTCTGTGCCACCAGCACAACATGGAACATCATTTGCAGTCTCAGCTGGGGAGATGATGACTTCATGAGAATTAAGGATCAACCATTTTGCCATTTCCAGAGAAGACTCTCTCCAAGTCAAACTGGCTGGCCTCTTCATGTGCCCCCCTCCCTGCTTCCCAGAGAGAACTTCATTTTCCAATGCTGTCAAAACAGACACTTTCCATACGCAACAACACCCTTAAAAGCCATCATACACTACAGCTCCGCAGGCAGCAAAAGTACTTTGGTTATTGGTCCCAGTGTATATACTTTGGAGCAGAAAGCACACAAACATACAACCCCTGCTGCAGGTAAACCAGGCCAACAAAAAATGCAGAAAAAGAATTAGTTTAAATATAGGAAAGAATCACAGAACCCTAGAACTGGAAGGGACCTTGAAAGGTCATCAAGCCTAGTGCTCTGCTCTCACGGCAGGACCAAGCGCCATTTAGATCATCCCTGATAGATGTCTATCCAACCTGCTCTTAAATATCTCCAGTGATGGAGATTCCCCAACCTCCCTAGGCACAGCCCATGATACAGTAATTTCAACTCCTTGGCTACTGAAAACGCAGAAGCTGTGTCTGTGTTGCTAGTATTGCTTTCTGTAGCATAAACCACTGAATATTCATGGGCCATTAAACAACAGCCATTACACTAAAATATACTTTACACTGTTTCCCTAGAGGCAATGTTTTTTGTGTAGGAAAAAACTTAAGATGGCGCTTTACAGCCTCTTAAGTGGGCACATAGGAAGTAAGGTGAAAGTATTTACAACATGTTCAAAAATCACTGGAATAAAATCTAACTTCTGAGTTTCTAGACCAAATGTCCGACAAATACATTTTGGGTATTTTTTCCTAGGATATTTTCCTACAAATCTCAAGTATATGGAACACCAAAGTTCATAGAAGCCGTTCATTTACAGATGGTGCCAGCAAGACATAAATGACATTGTTGTCTTGGTGATATTTATGAAAGCCAATTAAACTGTACACATTATAAGCCCTTTATAAATGCTCTTCATTAGACTACGGAGCTAGTACCCAGTATTGAATGCCTGCTATAACAAAAAAATGTATCAGTTACAAGGGGAACAGTATCTATCATTACCACTTTGGTAACAAAACAAGCAAAGCACATGCACTGAACACCAGACCACGATAACATAAAACATACATCTAAGAGTGTGTCTAGACTACAGGGTTTTGTCAACAGAAGTGGACTTTTGTTGACAAAACTATACCTGCGTTTACACTGCCGCTGAGTTCTGTTGACATAACGCCGACAGAACTCAGCAGTTTTGTCAACGGTGGTAAACCTCATTCTACGGGGAATAACGCCTTTTGTCGTCAGAGTTCTGTCGACAGAAGGCGTTATTGCATCTACACTGTCCTTTGCGTCCACACTGTCATGTCAACAAAGCGGCTTGCTTTGTGGACAGAACTGGATGTAGTCTAGACGCTCTTTGTCGACAGTATCTGTTGACAAAAGCCTGTAGTCTAGATGTACCCTTAATGTCTAGGAATGAATTCAGAAAGCAAGCCATACAAAAGCAACAAAAATCGCTTAGCTATTCTGAAAGTCACTAATACCTAACTTGGTGAACAATTCCATTGCAATCAATAGTACTACTTGCGGAAGCAGATACTAATCAACATGAGTAAGGGCAGTGGAATAGAACCCAGTGTGGGGTAGCTGTTATTGACACTGCTTGCCAACCAAATGCCGCCACCCACCATGTTGTCATCGGCACAGGACATCGCAATCCCAGGTCTCGGTGCTTTTTTTGCTCGCTGCATCATACACTTTTCAGACTTTAATCATGTGAGTAAACACATGCCAATTAATCCTTCTAGCAGATTCATCTTTGTTGAAAGGGGGGTGAATTTTAGGTCAGATACTCAGCAGGTGGCCACTAGTGTTTACTACCTGGTAGCTCAGGGTCTGACCTTCAGTGTTCCTGGAAGGGACACACATTGTTCTACCCAAATCAAGATATACCGAGGAAGCTTTTGTCCATTCAATTTGAGCGTATGCTCACGTCAAGGACTAAATGTACAGGGTATGAATTATTCTGGTATTTATTAACGATTCTATACTAAGTAGCTTTTGATTCAATTAAGTCATGGTGACCTGCTCTGTTTAGGTTATTTAAGACGTATTATTACATAAAAATGTGGTAGGCACATAGTAGAAACAATAAAAAATACAAATTCAGAAGCAATAATTATGGAATGCACACATTTCCAGTATAATTAAACAGTAAAAAGTCATAAAAAGTCACAAAAGATCTGAACTTAAAAAAAGCGCACACACATTGATTTGGGTATTCTGTTTCTACTCTAACATTCTTTTAGACATCAGTTATGCAACTCAAAAACCCTCCTGAAGATGGTCCAGTTGAAAATAGTCAACATTCATTAGCAACTTTCTCTAATCAAGACATAGGCACTACTGGCAGGTTAGTGTACAATAAGGGTCTGGCTTCATGAAAGAGCATTCAATATAAATCTGGTTTTGCAAACCTTACTCAACAGTCTTTATACAATATTTCCACAATTAAATAAGAGTTGTGGAAAATTTATGGCCTCATTGACTGCTATTTTAGAGGACTCTGTAAGAGTATTTAGACACATATATGAGTAGCGTTGGTTTTGGATTTTTTTTGAGAGTTTACAATATTACATTTGACCCTGCATTATGATGTTAAAGCCAAGGGAAAAACCAAAGCCACGTTTATTTAAACTCTTAGCTCTTCATTATTTGGGGGAACAAACTTCATCTTAGACAACTGGAATCATAATTTTATTTGTGCCAAGTCAAGATACTCTGAGTGACTGACCCTTGGAAATAGTCATTGACAGGTAAATAATTTAGACAGTTTGGGGAAACTATAAGGGGGTGGCTTTTTTAATCTTACCACTACACTCATATACATACTTTGTATGGAAAACTTTATTTGATAATAAAAATAGCATTCACAGACTTTCTCCTTCTTTGTTGCTACATCATATACATTGTGTCTGTTCCAAGGAAAGATGCTTTTACTGGGTAAGTCCACATCTACTTATACTAATGTTATGTATAAACCCAATAATTCAAATAAAGCTATGAACAATGTAGTATTTATATATGCATAGTGTTTTATAAAAAAGATTGGCCCACATACTGCTTTTTCATCAACACAGAAAAGAGCATGATGTCTATAGCACATTGCAAGAAATGATGATTGAAGAACAGACAGCATACAAGTGCTTCATAATCACAGGCAGGCCCACCATGAAGAAAGAAATGATATCCAAACCAACAAAAGCTTTAGAATTACTTATATAGTCTCCCATTTTAAAACAGCTTTACATACCTGATTCAGTTTACATTAAAATATATTCCCATGAATCAATTTGTTCCATTTTCAGAAATATAAACACATATCACATTCCTCACAGCTAAATTTCATCATAAATTCTCTTTTATACAAGAAAAAGGCAACAGTTTTATTTTTTTTTCAACAGGCTCTATTAATTACAATTTAAACTCTGTACACACAATGATTGGCCATCTTTTCGTTTTGTTTGTTTGTTTGTTTTTTTTTACAGTACCATGGCAACAACAGTGATAGACTTGCGATGCTTTTGTGTTCGTATGGAAAATGTGAAACAGGATACATGTATACACCAATGCACTGTAAAAAGCAGCAGTTTACTTGAGTGGTCCAAGAGTAACGGCAAACATTTTGGCTCAGCTAGGCAGTTATCCATTAAAATCTTATACCAATACTACAGCAGACTTACCACACAACTCGCAAATTTAAAAATACAACTTTGAAACTTGCATTTTTTTCTTTGCTGCCGTTTGAGGATTCAAAATTAGAGTATAACCAGTATCTAGGCTTCCACAACCAGACCCTTCCACTGATTGCCTCTTTGTCCTTATGTGCCCTTGACAGGTCTCATTTTTTTTTGTCTCAGTAGGAATGAACCAGTAAAAACAAAACTTGAGTATATCTATGCATCGACACAAAGATTTCCAATTTGGCAAAAGAAGAAAAGCCCACTGGTTTAGACTGAGCAGAAAGAATACACCAGCTCTGCGAAGGGAGAACTCATTCCCCGCACACGTCACTGTGCCTTTATCTCAGTACCCCAGTGCATTACCGTTCTTCAAAGCAAATCAAACAAGACCGGACATGCTCAGATCTCTGTCCATAGTAGTTGAGTAAGGTTCCAGGGACACTTTCTTAAAGGAATATTGTGTTGTCGAGACTAGTAAGATACCGAGAGTCAACGCTTGTGTGTTACACAGATATGGCCGCTACCAGTCTTTTGCCTTCAGGCATCCTTGAGAAAGCGCCTAAAAGTATAAACTGTTCATGGAACAAACTATAAATTCCTTATCATAAGTCATCTTGTGCTGTGTGGCGTTTTTGTATAAATATCCTTCATCGAAACAATAGTCTCTTCAAAAAGTCCTTGACATGTTAGGAACTTTTTCCTTTTTTTTTTTTTTTTTTTTAATTCCTTCCGTTCCTATTGATATGCACATTTGAATTCCTCCCTCACCGTCACCCTTGCTAAAATAATCCTTTACCTATCTTTTATTATTGGCTGCCCCCATTTAATTATAGGGGGAAGGGGAAAAATTGCCTGACTGAGGAATTATTCTCAAGAAATCTACAGAATATGTAGAAACAAAATTTTATAATCCTTTAGGACCAACATTTGGCAAGTAACTTAAAAAAAAAAAGAAAATACACTCAAAATACTTTCTTTAATATTGTACATCAGGCACGACACTTTGTATATATTTTTGTCATACGATTTCATCTGCATTAAACATTTGTTGTTATTCAGAGGATCAGTATGTGTCTGATACTTCATTTAAGAAACTAAGATAATTTCAGCTTTATTACCCCCTTCTTAGAGCCTCCAGCACACTCAAGGCTGGAACGTGGCTCTGTGCATCGGACGAGTACCTCAGATACTAAGGTCAGTGCTGCACTCTTTGTAGGGTCTCCTTCTCTGTTCAGAGGGGTGTCTTTTGTTGGTATCATGTTTCAAACAATGTTCTTCCCTCTCTCTGTGCCCGACTCGTTCATCTCTGATCCTTTTGTCTGGTGATCGCTCCCTTCTTCTATCGGTTGACTTTGCCCTCCGTTCAGGAGAGCTCTCTCTTCTCTTCTCGGGTGATTTTCTCTGATCCATTAGTCTTTCGAGTGACCTCCTTCGCCTGCTGGGCGACCCATCCCTTCTGTGAGTCGGTGACCTTTCTCGTCGTCTCTCAGGAGAAAGGTCTCTCCTCCTTTCATGTCTCTCCCTCCTCTCCAAAGTATTGTCAGCACTTCTTGTCCCTTCCCTCCTTTTTTCAGGAGATTTCATTTTTTGTCCATTTACCACCATTCTCTCTGGTTGTCTGTCTTGTCTCCTTCCTGGTGACCTGTCCTTTTTTCTGCCTATTACGCTATCATTGTTTTGAGAAGTTCCGTTCCAAGTGTGGTGCTCATTGGATTGCCTGCTAAACTCTCTGCTGCCTTTTGGATCTTTAACATATGTCCGCTTGTCCCCATGTTGTGATGATTTGTGAAGATCTGGTGGATAACTGGACTCCAATGATGGATGTTGTCGTCGATCAGATGGCACGTTTTTCATTTCCGATACATTTTGTGAACCTGTGGCGGGACTGTTCCTGTCACTGCTGGGGTCTGGAAAAAAACAACAACAGCAAATTGTTTGGTACAAATGGCTTATTATAGTTCTGACACCATTTATGATTCTTCAGACTTCATTAGTGCCAAAAGCAAACAACTGTTAAAGCAGTCAGTAGAAGACTAACCAAAGCTTTTGTTAATTTGTGTGTAACTGCAAACAGTGAGTTATAGATTAGTATTGACACTTCCCTTATTAGCTCTATTTTAGTCCAAGTTGTTCTCATTTTTCTCCTTTGCTCATCATGAAAGATTTTATATTTTTCCCTTGGACTAATTTATGAGGCTTACATTAAAATCAAGTGCTCCTACTGAAAACAAAGAAGGTTTGCAGTTTTAAAAAAAGATGCAGCTCCCTCAAAAGAAGGACCTTTTATGATTATCCCTGTTTAAAATTCCTTTTAAAGAAATGCTTTCTTAGAAAGAGTTATAGTCTTGGTGATGTTTCATTTTAAATAATGAAAAATTTGAAACAATACAACTGATCTTTATGATTTGAACCTATTTTAATTACCAATTTCCCAGAATTTCAAATGCGTTACGAAATCTCATTTAGTTCCATTACATTATAAAATAGTAGCAGGAGGGTTTTGCTTTTGCCACGACCGTGATGACTACAGAAGTTATGATCTTTTCTTATTAAAGAAAGATACGCTAATATGTGGGATGAGTCTGATTTAACACCTATTCTCCTGTTAATTATTTCACTGACAAAAACCAGATCTGACCTACAGTCATAAGACACACGGCAAAGCTATGAAGCTGCACTGCCACTAAGCTAAAATTATTCGCATCATTCATAACGGAGGCTTATGAATGATTTATTACATATATGGCAAAACATTAAAGTAGTTGCACTGAGATGAGATGCAGACTTCTTAATTTTTTTTAAAAATTATCTTAATAAGAGAGCTCTGATGATGTTACTGAGTCTTTAGCTCACTTCCTGAATTCAAATTTGGAGAGTCCCCTACTTTTAGTAAAGGAGATTGTCTTTTTTTCACTCTACTACAATACACATGCTGAATACTGAAAGTTTTCATTTTTCTTGCGTACAAGCTCCTTTACTTTAACTTCTCTCATCGCTTTTGTGTTGTTGTTGTTGTTGGGGTGTGTGTGTGTATGTGTGCTATTATTTTTAGGATTTACAGATGAAAGGCTCTGTGTCAACTCACGGGAGATTACGTGGGTTGATTTTTAAAAATTAAGACGAGGAAGGAGCACCCTCATTTTCCCACAGCTTTCTTGCAATCTGGCTACTGCGCAAGGTAAGAGCGAGGCTTAAAACACGTTGGGGGTAGTGTACTTACAATTCAAAGAACGCGGGGTGCTCAGAATGAATTGTTGTACATATAAAAATATAGCAAAGCGGAAAGCAATGTGAGGGAAATAGGCCACAGCACAGAAACACCTAATATTGATTTTAGCTACAAACCGTAGTTTGATTATGGCCCGTAAGGTAGAAGCAAGGCTCCCCGAGCTTGTCATTTCTCATACATGCAGCGATATTAGGAGGTATCATCGCTGAGGAAGGAAGAGCCCAGCACCAAGAAAAGTGAGAGAGAGAGAGAGAGAGAAAGAGAAAAGTAGAAAATTTAGATTCCCCATAACAAAGATGAAAGAAAAAAATATCTACATCTTTTATCTCAGGATAAAGAAAGTTTATTTCTCCAGTATGATTGTCTAGGCATCACCCAAGGGTAAAGCTGCGAAGACAGCAGCTGTTATTATAGTGACATAATTAGACATGTAAAAGGTGATTCCGTAACCCAGACAACAGATGCATCCATTTTAAAAGACAACTGGAACAGCGACACAGAATGCCATAGAAAAACCATTAACAATCAAACAACAACAAAAAAGAAAGTCCACCAAAGACCACAACATTAAAAATAAGTACAAAACTCATTACAAAAATATACAGCTGTAGAGAGAAGCACGTTCCAATCAAATGTGAAGAATACTGGAACTTAACAGTATCCAAGTAACCACTTGCGACTGAAGAAACCAACCCCAAAATGTTACAAATCTGAATGCGTGTAAATTTATATATATATAAAACAAGTGCGGCCCCTGCATATTAAATACTTGCTTGAAAACTGTATGGTTAGCGGGTCAACGTATAATTAGCCAAAAGAAAACGGGTATTGGATTTTCATCCTCAGTGCAGCAGACAAACGCTTTAGAGAAGTGAAGCACACAATTTACAGGACCTTTATGAAGTCTAGCATATGATACAGTACTGTACACTGAAAGAAGTATAGGAAAAGACAGAAGTAGAAAGAGCATTACATAATTTCAGTGCTATCGTTCAACCTCCTGTGGGTGATTTATATTACAGAAGTGTAAACCAACAATGTTCTGCTTATATTATCAAATATTGTACATGTTTGAAATCTATATTCTGATTTGGTCACACATTTAGGCTCAATTCTTTTTTTGCGAACAGATAGTGGAAATTCTTTATTATTAAGAACTAGTTATTATTATTAAAAAACTAGTTCGTTAATTGCGCAGAACGTTGTTTTGTATTTAGGTAATGGAGTGAAAAAGACACAACAATATCCAGATAAGGGGGGAAAAGACATCCCTTCAAACAGCAGTTTCTATAGAAACTTCAAAGACCTTTGGTTGGGAGAAGCCCTACATTGAGGGCATAATTTTCAACAATTATCTCAAATAAATAAGACATAATATTATTATTATTATTAAATAGAACACTATACTAAGCCACTCAATACTCTCGTTAATCAATTCCAACAGATAGGTGTAGAAAAGGAATTCTACTGCAACTCACAGCAGAAAAGGAAAAGGAACTCCTTTCCCTCAAGACAGACCTTGGAAACCTTTTCATAACCTCTAAAATCTTTTCAGAATTTACAAATTAGTGACTTGATACCAGCAGATATTTTAAGGGGGAAAAGGAATCAGGAGAGCCAAATTAATATATTTTTGCATAAACATTTTGAAATAACTCTATAAATATTTACATATTAACTGAAGGCAAATCCCATAAACTTTCTTGGTTTTCATGCCGACAGGTACAGAAAAACTAAGGAAAACGTCTAACAATAAACTACTGATTCAAAATAATTCAGGATCCCCGCCCCCGCCCCCACCCCTTTTTTTTTGGTATGGATTAGAGGAAGAGCATTATTTGAGATAACAATTCAACTGCTGAGAGACAGTTTGGCACAGTTCAGTAACATTCCTTGTTTGGTTGGTCAAGACAATAAGGTTTTTGTTTACTTTTTCTCTGATCACTGAAAATACTGGTTTGATGATCTTGCCTTACACTGTGCCCAAGTCCATGGAAGCAAGGAAAGGATGAAATTTGTAGAAAATTCAGCACAAGCGAGGCAATTAACCATTATGTTGCAAAGGCTGGTAAGACACTGGTGAGAAAGGAAAATAACAAGCATCCCCGCTTCAGATCTTGAGACAAATCATTCATGGAGTGATGGCAGGAAAGAAAGGAATGTTTTCATAGTTTGACCCACCATATTCTGGTACAGAGCCATCTCCTCGTTTCAGAAATAGGCGGACTCTGCGGCCACCATTTTTAATCAGTTCTATGGCCCGAGCATGCTTCATGTTCTTGGTGGTTTCCCCATTGATCTCTAGAATTTCATCGCCAATCTAGCAACGTGATGAAAGAGAAGAACGTAATATTATAATCAAGCCTCCACCAGCAGTGCACCACCTATTGAGCATGTCAATTCAGGGAACACAGTATTTTACATAACGGTTTATGTCTAGGAACTTGGCTGACTTGAACACAGAGGCAAGTCAATATGGCGATCAGCTGAACCCTGAGCATGTGGGCAAAACTCACCAGCCAGATACCCAGGAAAAAGTTCTCTATAGTAACTCCTATCATCCCACCATTGGCCTATTTACCACCGATAGAGAAAGGTCAATTAGTTGCCAAGATCATGCTATCCCATCAAACCATCCCCTTCATAAATCCAACTAGTTTAATCTTGAAGCCAGATAGGTCTTTTGCCCCACTACTTCCCTTGGAAGACTGTTCCAGAACTTCACTCTTCTAATGGGACTCCTCCCAGACTGAAAGGTAAACATGTTATAGGACTAAAATTAGATCCACCACAGCAATTCCCTCTTTGTATTCACTTACCCTCATCTTCCCACACCTCTCAGCTGGACCATCTTCAGCTAGCCGCAACACGTAGAGATCCATATTATACTCTCGGCCACCTCGCAGGCTGAAGCCAAATCCTTTGGCTCCTCTTTCCAGCTCAACGGTATAAAAATCTTGGTCCTGCTGGAGGGGGAAGACCATTTGTACAGAACTGATCAAGAAGTTGAACTTTGTCCTATTGCCTGCCTGATAAATATTTAACACTGGACATTACATTTATCTTAAAGATAAAAAAAAATCTACAAGGTTGGTTTTCATTACAAAGGCTTCTCTTTGCTCTGAAAGGCCCAAACTGTGATTCAAAGAACGCTTGTAAATGATCAGCAAAGAGGTGATAGGTCCCAGAGCGTTAGCTACTTCTTGGTAGCTGATGGCACTTTCTCCTCAAGACTGCTAAAAAGGCAGGCAATTCTTTTCTACACAGCGTAGAATTGCTGTATCACCACAAAGATACTTCGCAGTCAGCAACGCGAGAGATTATCACCCAAATTGCCAGTGGGATGGGAGGTATCCATGAGATAATCTCTCCACAGGTTAAATCTCTTTAAACCAGGACTCTCTGGTCCAGCAAATCCGTGGTGATGTTCCTGGACCAGAGAGTCGTGGTGGTGGGAGAGCAGCCAGGAGCCCTGCTGCAGGAGTCTGGCTGGGCCGGTGGGGTAGTTGTAGCTGCAGTGGGCTCTGGCGGGGCTGGCTAACGCAGGGCTGTCGGGAACAGGAGCCCCAGTGGTGGGCCTGCAGTCTGCCACAGTGGGGCCAGAAGCCCTGGCAGCAGGGTTGTGGGCTGCCACAGCGGGGCCGGTGGCCAGGCTGAGCGCCTCAGTAATAGGGCCATATGCTGCTGTAGTGGGGCCAGCAGGGCTGGCACGGCAGTGAGGCTGTGGGCTGTTGTGATGGGGCTGGGGGCTGGCAGTGTAGTGGGGCTGGCGGTGTGGGAACCGGGGGGCCAGAAATGACTTTCTCTACTCCCACAAAACCCTTATTCAGGACCTGTCAGGATGCTGGACCATGTACCGGACCAACCAGCATTATTAAACTGTGGTCTATGCTATGACGCTATAGCCCTCTTATCAAACGTCTTTTTTTTTTTCCTCTGAATCTCTCATTTGGTGCACAGCAATACCGCCAGGCTCGCCTTCTCAGAGAACACCCTCCAGTAAACAAACACATAAATTATTACTGTCATAAGAGACTTTGTCTTTGTTTTTAATCCTGATCCATCTCTGTCTTTGAAGCGTTTGTCATATGAAACAACATCAATGCATATTCAGGCTCTAATCAGTGATCCTTCTTTCCCAGACAAAGTGGAGGAGGGAATCTAGCCTCACAAGAGGAATGTTCCAGGGAGAATGCTTTCAGCACAACTTGTGAGTGAACTGGAACCATGCTGGCATGGTCGAGCAAGCCAATCATAAAGGCATCTCTTACCTGTGCTGCCTGGGGTGCTTTGAAATCAAACTGGGATTCCTGCTTTGGTTTTGTGTTGTTCCTGTTGAAATGAATGAGAGAGAAGAGAGGGGGGAAGAAAAAAACAACTCATGGGAAATGAAGATGACTGCGAAGAAACCAAAGAAATAGCAAGTCAACATGCTCGCCTCCAAGAAAATGAGCTGACCTGGGCTCCTGGGCTATCTGCTGAGGCGTATGTGTGGTTGTAATTGTAGCGATTTTTTCCGCATTCGTCAATAGAGTAGCGTTGGAGGATTCTGTAAAACAAACGGGTGCTTGTGAGAAAAGATCTTAACTCAGATAACATTCAAAGACAGACTCATGCTTTGCAATGGAATTTCACTGGAAAGGTATCAAATACATTTTTAAAGAATGTGTCTGAGAGGAAAATGCATTGGCTCATCTTTAATAAATCCAGCAATTGAAAGGAGAATTCTGTTACCAGGTAACGAGTAAGTATTTATCTCAATATCGAGTGTGCAACGATGGTCCCTCCAACCCTTTAAATATTTAGTATGCCTTTGATAAAGACAATAATAAATGGGAAAATAAAGATGACAGAATTTCTCTCTGCTGTCTATAAAAACAGCTACATGCAACAGCAGTGCAAGTATACATCTAGAAGGGCTTTTCAATCAAGAGTTGCACATTGGAATTTTACAAGATACACACTGTCCTCTTGCCTGAATTTTTATAGTGGTTGCCTTCGACACAGAAGATTCTAGATAAAAATCACCTCTGCCTATGGTCCTCATAACAGAAAACCTTTTAAACACTAACCCATCACTGGTGTTACTGTATTCTGTGCTCCTTCAATGACAAAGAAAATTAGTGAATGTTCAAGGTGACATCTCTCAACTCCATTACCACTGAAAGACTCATAAGGGTGGAAAACACTCGAATCAGAAACAGTGTCAGAGCTGGTAAATTGTGTCCAGCAAGATGCCCCACTGAAGTAATTATAAGTATATTATAATTATATATTAAGTATATTTTATGTTAATTGGATTTATTCTCCAGTAACCAAATTTCATCATCATTTTCATTAATCTCAAGGAAATTCCAAGGGGGTAAATCAGATAATGTAGGAAGTTTGAACAAGATGAGTTCCATTTTGTAGCTCACTATTGAGAGCTAAGGTTATTTTTTTTTTAAAGTATAGGCTAATTAAGGATCATGGAATGTTTTAGTTGGTTGATCAGCAAATCTTAATTACTTCCAAAGTCAGAAGATCACTTGGATCCTTTCTATAAGATCACTAAAATATCCCATCAACCACAATATAGTCAATACTCTCTCCATCTGAATGTATACCTTTAAAATTTGTGTTCTAGGATATACTGAAGAAAGGCCTAATCTAAAACTTACTGATGTCAATGGTGGTTTTCTATTGACTGAACACTGCGGACATGATCAAAAACACACGGGTTTTTGCATCTCTCTCCATTATTTAACCAACTATGCTGTTTGAATTATTATTGTTTATTAAAATCCAGAAAAGACAGATTTGTAGTTAAATCATAAAAACGAGAGACTTGGGTTCTATTTTCTGTTCTGCTTCAGATTTTCTTAACAGCTTTGGGCAAGGCACAAATAAGAAAGACTGGGGAAAAAAAAGGGGGTCATGCGAAACCCAACCCCGGTCTCAGATACAGATACCATTGAAGTACTGTGAGTGTTTGAAATGAGGATCAAAATGAGGCCCTTTGCAATGTTAAGCATCCTTGGTCACAGAGCTCATGCACTCTCCATAAGTGTATGTCATACTTATGCTTATTGAAAGTGGTGCTGGACAGTTTTAGAAACTACAGAATGCATGCACTCTTGAGAAAAGCAAAGGCATAAGCTCAAGCGAGCATTCATACAGACAATTGAGAGGATTACAGTAATCAGTAAGTGAATAAATAACTTGGAACTCCTCGCTTGGCCATTTTGGAAAGTGCTCAATTGGAAGTCTGAAGTCCCTGAAAATACTTCTTATGTAATAAGAAGTGATTGTTTTCCAGGCAAATGCATCTTTAAATGGTTATAATAGATGGAGACTCTTAAAGAGTACATTCGATATTCATGTTTGTCTAAGAAAGAGCAAGTTCAGGGAGTTACAATGACATTTGCTTGGGCAATCACAGCAAACAAATATATCCACCTCTTCTCATAATTATGATTTCTGAATCGCAACAAGCATGTAGAAAACAGAAATCACCAATTGCCATGGGAACACATGGCATTCAAGCTATAACCGGGAGCGCGTTCCTAGTAGTTTACAGCATTGATAACTGTTGACTTGGTGGATACAGCAGTAACAGCCAGAATGACGTTTTCTGAATATTTTGGTCATTAGAAAAGACTTTGTCCCTGTTGCAGGTAGTTGCAGTGTCTTACCAATAATAAATATGAATTACTTACAAAGGGATTTTTATCCAAGGCACATCCTACCCTTTCTGGCAGGGGGAAGTTCACTGAATTCCACTGAGGTACAAGTTTGAACCTCTCTGGTCTGGCAACATCCATGGTCTGGCAGGATCACAGATGTTGCTGGACCAGAGAGTCTCTGGACCAAAGAACCCTAGAAGCTTAGTGACCAGGAGCAGAGCCAAAAGCCCAGCCGCCTGGGTTGGCCCTGGGTGGTGGAGCCCTGAGGCAATGTTAGCCCTGCCATCCCCGGGCCCAGGAGCCCTGCAGTGGTGGGCAGGGGAGCCCTCTGCTGACGGACCCTGGGAGAACCCACAGTCTGTGAGCAGTGGGGCGGATTGACCTCCCATGCTCTGAAAACTCCTTTGTTCAGAACTGTTCAGCTGAGGGTACCGCACCAGGGAGGTCCAACGTATTCGTTAGAAATCATTAGCGTGAATCCAGCTGGCGATGGTAACACCACCAGCGAAGAACTGCGTGGGCCTCGCATGGACCCTGAGGAGGCACCGAGTTCGCTATCCCACCCTGAAGCCTACACTGCACTGTCATCACGTCTATCATTCCCTGCACTAGTTCGAGTCACACTCGCTCAGTTCGGCCAGCCCGGGAATAGCTTTTGCTGGGTACACATACCCTCGGTGCTTGTAAAAAGGACATCTCCCCCCCTGCTGGGCAGGAGGCCTAAGGGCTAGTTTAATTCCTCTGAAGGCCTGCTGTCTGAAGTAAGCATGGTCCAACATGGCTGAGCTTACGGATAACTTGAACTTTGCTTACGCTGACACTGAGGGCTGGCTTACATTACCAGGGGAGATCGATCTAAACTGATGTACTCAGACCTACTTAGCATGGTGTCTTTACTGCGGTGTGTCAACAGGAGGTGCTCTCCTGTCGACTCCTCTTGCACTCCTTGTTGAGGTGAAGTACTGGAGTTGACGCTACAGCGATTGGGGATCAATTTATTGCATCTTTACTAGACATAATAAATTGACCCTGGCTGGACTGATTGCAGCCCGTCGATCCAGCCGCTAGCGTAAACATACCCTTTAGTTTGCTAATGGACTTTCATTCATAGAGTCATTAATGCTGAGGCCAGAAGGGACCACTATGATCATCTAGTCTGACCTCCCGTGTAAACGCAGGCCAGAGAATTTCATCCAGCAATTCCTGCCCCAACCCCACAGAATTTCTGGTTGAGCGAGAGTTTTAGTCATCAAACACTCGGCTCCGCAAGATAAATCTCTCTTTCCTGCCTAGCCTTCTTTGCAGGATGCTTCTGTCATCTGGTATTTCTCCCTGTTGACTCGGAGGGTAGTTTCTTCTCATGTCAGTTTGCATTTATGGACGGTATGGGCCTCCGTTACAAGAGTGATGGCTGGAAGCTTTTCTGGAAACGGACCTAATGCTAGGGTTGTATTTCATCACATTGGTGTATTTTATTTTGATCTATAGGGCACCTTGTAACAGATGTTCCTGTTCCCACTAGCTGGCTGGGTGTGGCTTCAGAGATGCCAAGGAAAGTGAAACTAACTGCTTGTTGGGGGGTGATGTTGCCTGGAGCCAGCCTGCTTGTGCGGCACTGGCTGCACTGAAGAACTGCGGGATTTTAAGACAGCAGGGACTAATTCATTTGACCATCTCAGAGGTTACAACCTGCTCACAAAAGAAAATGCTCCTCGAATGTACAGAATTCATACAAGCCCCATAAACTTTCCATTGCCAGTTGGGTATGGCCTGGAGACAGGCTACATACAGAATGCAATAGTCTTATTCCTTAGGAGACGTGCTACGAATACCAAAGGGATCAACAGGACATCTTGGGAGCTGATAAAGCTCCATGACACTGTGTCTATCTTTAGACCAACTAGTGGAAAGTAGGAATTGTCAACAGATTTGCAGCACTTTTACTAACTTTTTATAAAAGGCATAAGACAAGCATTCTTGCTGAATAATTTCTACTCTCCTTTCTGCTTCAGAATGAGAAGAACAATCTTTCTAATTGATTTAAAGTTTATTTAGTTGTCCTAACTTCTGTAAGAACCACTTTTAACAACAGAGATTGCTCTCTCCGCCACCACCATCACAAAGTTTTGCTAAATTAAGCTAACTCAACGGATACCAAACAAAACTTCAAATCCTGGCTTAGGAATGAAAACAAAACAAAACAAAACAGACATTGCTTCCAGTTTTGTTCCCATGCCAAAGACTCATTCCTATTACACTCCTAGGGTACGTCTAGACTACAGGCTTTTGTCGACAGATACTGTTGAAAAAGCTTCTGTCGACAAAGAGTGTCTAGACTACATCCAGTTCTGTCGACAAAGAAAGCCGCTTTGTCGACATGATAGTGTAGATGCAAAGGACAGTATAGATGCAGTAACGCCTTCTGTTGACAGAACTCTGTCGACAAAAGGCGTTATTCCTCGTAGAATGAGGTTTACCGCCGTCGACAAAACTGCCGAGTTCTGTCGACGTTATGTCGACAGAATTCGTTAGCAGTGTAGACTCAGGTATAGTTTTGTCGACAAAAGTCCACTTTTGTTGACAAAACCCTGTAGTCTAGACACACCCCTAGTGAACCTCCCTTGTCTGGCACCCTTAGGACCTGACCGGTTTCGAAACAGAGAATTTTTGCTGGACCACAGGTGGTCAATATTTTCTAGCATCATTACCAACATTTTCACTTCTTAGGTTCTTAAAAGACATTTAGAGGTAAATTAGAGCTAAACAACAGCACAGAACACTGAGAGTCAGGACCGGTGGCTGTAAACAAATTTTATGGGACCACGGGAAACTTGGCCACACCCATGATAAGTGGACATCCGGCTCACTCAAATCATGCCGGGCCATGGAGATGGCTGGAGCAGGGAGGGCTGGACTAGAGAGCTGTAACAGTCCCTCTGCTTTCAAGGCCAACTTCAATGGCAATACTTGGAAAGGTATAAAGTTAGTGCATGCAGGGTCAGGGGTTAAGTTAGTAAAGATCAAAATAACTATCTAAACTACTTGACAAGTCTCAAAGGGGTTGCCGTGTTACTCTGTATCTGCCAAAACAATGAGGAGTCCGGTGGCACCTTAAAGACTGACAGATTTATCTGGGCATCTGCTTTCATAGGCAAAAGCTTACGTCGTCAGCTGCATGGCCATCCATGCTCAAATAAATCTGCTACAATATTGGAAGCACTAGGAGCAAAATTCTGCCCTGGGACCTTGATGGGTTCTATACAGTATTCATGAAACAGATCTTCTCTATATATTCACACATGTGCAAATGATTTTAAATAGATTCCTGGCTTGGATTCTGGTGGACCCTGGTCTCTCCTACTCCGCCTCTAGCACAGTGTATTTAATCTGCCGCTAAGATCTCTTTTCCATTGTTGGGCTTAGAATGCACGTGGTGGATATTGTTCGTGGCCTGCGAAATCTACTAGATGGTCTGTTGGCCCTTCTGGCCTTAATCCTAGGCTCCCTGATGGAGTTTATTACACAGTTGAAGTTCCATTAATAAGCAATGCCAACATTTGTATCTTTTCATGATACAGTGAAACCTTTGTTATCCGGCACTCTGTTAACCAGAAAACTTTGTTAACAAGCATTTCCCCCAGCCACAATACTGTCACATCTTCAGGCACACAGGCCTGGCTTGGTTTAACCTGATTGACTTAACAATTTTTTTTATTTAAGAAGTACTAATCATCTTTAACTCAAAATAGAAACGTGAGACCAACTGCCTCATACTACAAAACTACTAATATTAAAAACTTGAGTTTTACTATTATTGTCCATTGGTTTTTCCTAGGTTGATGGGACCTTCAGATAACTGGAACGCCCTAATCCTCGAGCATGCCGGATAACACAGTTTTACTGTATCTGGCATCTTTGAAAGCCACTGCTACATCAAGATGTCTGAATCTCAACTTTCATTTGAAAAAGAAAAGTTTCTAGTGCTACCGGCTGTGGAGAAAAGCTTCAAAATATGGCTCCAAATCAAGGCAGCAGATGAAAAAACCCAACATGGATTTTTTTTAAACAAATCACTCATGATTTTAAAGCAAATGGCTCCCGATTTCAGGTTAAGGGCTGTATCCTGACTTTTGAATGCTTGCTGAGGAAAATTGAAAAAAATCACCTCGAATTGCAAAGTGAAAGTTCAAACAAGGGCCTGAATTCTGCAGTGACACCAGTGGCAAGAGCAAAGTTTGACTGTTCTCCTCTAACTTGGCACTCCTTTGCCTTTCTTTCCTTCCAGCATGGAATGACCTGAGAACAGCCTTAGCTGAGAATTTCCTGAAGTGTCTCAGCTTAAATATAGTTAACATGGTATGTTGTGTCTCCCATAATCCTGTTATGTGTGTTTGGGTATACACAGCTGGCAAGTTTCCCACACACACAGACTGAGTGAGTGTGTGGGGGAGAGCAAAGCTGCTCTTATGTGAAGATGCTTAAACCAGTCAAGATTTTTATAACTCAGATGCCAACTTCTCTTGTAGAATCATAGAATCCTAGGGCTAGAGGAGACCTCAGGAGTCACTGAGTCCAACCCCTGGCCCAAAACAGGACCAACTCCAATTAAATCATCCCAGCCAGGGCTTTGTCAAGCCGGGACTTAAAAACCTCTAGGGATGGCGATTCCACCCCGTCCCTAGGAAACCCATTCCAGTGCTTCACCACCCACCTAGGGAAATAGTTTTTCCTAATATCCAACCTAGACCTCTCCAACTGCAAATTGAGACCATTGGTCCTCGTTCTGCCATCTGTCACTACTGAGAACAGCCTCTCTCCATCCTCTTTGGAACCTCCCTTCAGGTAGTTAAAGGCTGCTCTCAAATCCCTCCTCACTCTTCTCTTCTTCAGACTAAATAAGCCCAAATCCCTCAGCCTCTCCTCGTAAGTCATTTGATTCGTGGAGGGTGGGAGGAGGAGGATAGCTCAGAGGCTTGAGCATTGGCCTGCTAAACCCACAGTTGTGAGTTCAATCCTTGCAGAGGCCATTTAGGGATTTGGTGCAAAAATTTGTCAGGGATGATACTTAGTCCTGCTATGAAGGCAGGGGACTGGACTTGATGACCTTTCAAGGTCCCTTCCAGTTCTAGGAGATAGGCAATCTCCATTAATTTATTTATCCCTATTCATTTTCATTGCCCTCCACTGGACCCTCTCCAATGCGTACACATCCTTTCTGTAATGGGGTTATGGGCAGAAGAATTGGATTCTCAATTTTGTTCAGTTGCTAGAACAAGGTAACAAACCACTTTTCTCTAGGTCTCTATTCAACATTGGCACAAACAAACCAGTTCAGCTTTCGGCCTCTCACATTTACAGTCATTTCATTATTCATGAATACTCAATTCACTGGACACCACAGGGAATCACAGAGTTTGGCCTGCTGCTAACAATGGTAAAAGCTCTCAACTGCACAGAATCTCTCCTCCCAAATACAGGTGGTTTATAAAGAGAGAGACTTTCTGATCTTAATCAGTTTAAATTTTTATAACTAAAAGCATTGCAAGCAGGCTGCTTGGGCAAGGCATGAATTTATCCTTCAGGTTGTGCTCATTAAAGGATTTTTAGAGTATGTCAGTACTGCAAAGGAAAACCTGTGGTGTCGAGTCTGAGCGGCTGAGTCAATAAACGCAGGCTCAAAGGACTTCGCCTGGGTGGCTAAAAATAGCAGTGTAAGCATTCCCAATGGAGTTGGAGCTTTGGTTCTGAAATCTGATGGGGGGGAAGTTTTGGAGCCTGCGGTCCAGCCCAATAGGGAACACCTACTCAGATGCTTTTAGCCCTGCAGCCTGAACCCTGTGAGTCTGGGTCAACTGGACTGAGATGTGACCATGCTGCAGGTTTTTCTTTGCAGTGTAGACGTACCCTGAGGGTGCATCTACACAGCACCCTAAACACGAAATACGATATGTAATTTGTGCCGTGTCTCTCTTATTTCGACAATTTCGAAACAGTGCATTTCGAAATTCAGCGCATCGACACAGTGCCACATTTCAAAATAATGCACTATTTCAAGACATGCCTTAACCCTCGTGGAATGAAGGTGACAGGGATGCCAAAATAGGTCTCAAAATAGCGGATGCGCTATCTCGAAATAGGTGCGTTCAAAAGACACGGGGTGTAGACGAACCCTTAGAGAAGTAGGCAACACTTAATTTCTCGACTAGAAATTGGACATGTGACTCCTTTAGGCTGCCATGAAAATCCCTGGCTCAATTCATAATTTCTCTCCTGCTCTCTAAAAATATTCACTGCTGCAAACTCTCTGTTTCACAGATACAGAGTACACTGCGGCTTGTGTGATAGACACTGAAGCATAAGTGACAGCAAAATGTTTCCCGGCAGACTGTGGGGGTGAAAAAACCCCCTCATGTTTATAGTTTTCATTGCAATGGGCTCTCGTATTTGAGCCAATTTTTCCTTAATTGCACTGCTTCTACATTTAATTGAGTTTTCTGGACTGCAAATAATATATTGCACGATTCTCAAAATGCTCAGCAGGAGTCTATCAGGGCCGTCAAATGTTATAAACATTGATTCAACTTGATAAGAACAGGACAGCAGGAGAGAATTTCTGCAAAGGAAATTCAGACCACAGACCAATCCAGAGCATATCATTTACAGAGAATCAATAAAAAATATGGGATTCAGAACATAATTTAATCCTACCATAGAAATATGCCTAACGTTTATGTTTTGCCCCTACTTAATGGCAGGGTCAGTGATAGGTTTGGGAAAAGAGTTCTTCCCAATTCAGTCTTAGGGCTTGTATGCATGAACACTTTGCTTGTGGCAAGCTGGGGTATACATCTACCATGTTCTAGCCTGCCACGCATTAAGTGTCTGTAGAGACCCTGCTGTCTTTCACTAACACACCCTTAGCACATGGCAGGGTAGAGTTACACTCCAGCTTACCGCAATCTAAATGTTTGCGCTGCTAAGCCACGTGGCATGATTTGGTGATCAGGTCTGTTCCCTGCTATCGGCTACATTAGGTAATTCCCAAGTCAATGAAAATTTTGGGACAGCTGAAATCCCATCCAGGGGTACGTCTAAAATACATTTTTTTTTCCAAAAGAGGATATGCAACTTCCATGGGAATTTGCAGATCTTCTTCCGATCTCACTTTCGAAAGAAGCATTTTTGAAAGTGAAAGTAGTCTGGATGCATTTTTTTCGGGAGAAAACCCTTTCCAAAAAACCACGTAAACCTCATTTTTTAAGAAAGAGCGGGGTTTTTTCGTAAAAGGGAGGCTTTCCCGAAAAAAAACGCGTCCAGACTACTTTCACTTTAGAAAGATCCTCTTTCGAAAGTGAGATTGGAGGAAGACATGCAAATTCCCACGGAATTTGCATATCCTCTTTTGAAAATAAAATGTAGTCTAGACATAGCGTAGGTGTAGCTCCTGTACCAATCAGCTGTGAACATTTCCAGGATCTGAGTCACTAAGCAACATCACTTCAAACTACAATGACAAAATTCCTAAAGCAACTAGATCTGAATTAAAAAAAACCCCAAAACTTCTTTTCAAACCGTTTAAATCAGGACGTGTTTATTTCTTTCTGTGATCCCTTTTCCTAAATAGCCTGCCTGTGTATCAGTAAAACTTTCATGCATCACATGCGTCATCTCTCAACTATTCTAACATATCAGCATCATCGCAAGAATCAAAGTTTCAAAATCCACAGAGATGTGGGTCATATTTGAAGAAAGTAGTTTAAAAGGGACAACTGGAGGATTGAAAGAGGCAGGGATCTTAATTTCTGACCAGACTCAGTGCCTCTTTTTATTTAAAAAAAAAAAAAAAAAGCTGATTTCCAGTTTTGGGGGGAAGGAGGAAATGTGGCTAAGTGAGAGTGGCAAACTTCTTAATGCTAATTTCAGCCTGGAATGGTGAGAATGGAAACGGGCAAGTCTGTTGCGCTCAAAGTGTCATGAAAAGCCAAAGAAAAATGCAACATTCAGACGAGATAGAAACGAGCGTATACTTTACCATCCCCTGGAATGATGCGCAGAGTAACAGTGTTTCCTGCTTCTTTAATTAAGTTGACAATATCTGAATGCGATTTGTTGGTGATGGAACATCCATTAACCGCCAAGATCCGGTCTCCTACTTTCAGCTTGCCACAGCGGTCTGCGGGGCTCCCCTCAATTATCCGACCTATTTTGTGAGGCATGGCCACACATGCATTTCCTGCTTTTGTATTGGTTTTGTTTTTTGTTTTTGTTTAATTGTTTATATACATGGGACAGAGGTGAAGGGGAAAAGGAGAGAAAGGGTTGAAAAGGGAAAGAGAAGGTTAAGGGTTAATTAATTAATGCATCAAGCAAAAGTTATTAAAGGATAGCATTGCTGCCACTGTTCAAAACATTGGCAATCAACTATAGGAGTGCAAAGTGCTTCACTTGAACTTACTACTGTTACAAGTAGGAGTTTCCTACAGTTAAATTGCTAATCCAGCAAAACTCTGGTCACAAATGATGGGATTTTTTGCATTTACAGCGGCCCTTAAACAATCCAAAAATAACCCAACCGAGGTTTTACTTTGTACTGCAACCTTGAAACTGCCAGTAGAAAACTCCATCTCATTCCGGGGAGATTACATCAGTCAGCATCGCTTGTCTTTATCTCAGCCAGATGCTGTTCAAGCTTCTGCCAATGTTTTGTTCTTTCTCAATTTAGAAAGATAATCACTCAAGGCCTAGTAAGGAGCGTGACTCCCTTTTAACCACAGAGATCTAGTCTACCAAGGCTGCATGGGTAAGCAATAAGACGCTGTTTCTTCCAACGTGAACAAAGGACGCACTAGGCCAGGCGCAGGGCCACTAGAGATGGGCCAAAACCGACCAGGACCACCAACCTCCTCCTCATCATTTGTTAACTCTTCCCATTTTATGATCTTAATGGGCACAAGGTTGCGGGTAGGGAAGGTGGAGGAGAGAGGAAACAAGGGATGCCTGATTTAAATAGCTCTAAAACCACAAAGAATCCAAATGTCCAAGAGATATAGACAGTGAGAGCGTTTTGTGAGGACTGCATTGTAGACTCAGACCTGTTATCGTCCCCCTGCATGCAATCGCTTGACTTTGTATGGGCCTGAGCACCACTGAAATCAGTGTGACGCGAGGATGCGCGGCACCACGCCGAGCTGAGGAAAGAGGGCCCAGAGCTTGGGTCAAATAAACCACCGAGCTTCCTGAAACAGCAGACAAGCCCTAGACATGCAGCACATGGCAAATGGAGCATGAGATCGTGAAGCGTGCGGTAATGACTCTGTGGCCGGAATACACTTATCCCCAAAATGCAGTTCTGCGTGGATGCTGTAATGGTTTATTTGATGAGTAGTTTTAGAGATATGCACTGTTAGATGGGGGATAGTACCAAAAGACCATAAAAAAGAAAGGGCTAAAAAAAGGAGTCTATGACAAGGTGGGAAATGCACGCTTGGTACCAGCAGAAAGGGTTATTATAAATAGGACATTTTTTCTCAATAATGAGCAAATTCCTCTCTTGTGCAGACAACCTTTGGACTGCTCATTTCAGTGGGCATGCTATGGATAACAAAATCAGAATTTTTTTTCCCAATCTACCCTATTCACTGATCATAGATGACTGACCCCCCATGCCCAAGTGCCCAGGGAAGCTTTTAAACAGTTTGGCCCATCTCTAAAGACCGCTCATGTAAGAGGTACAAAAAACTACAGGTACAAGGCAAGCACTGCATAGCTCAGGGCAAGCATCTCATGCAGAATATTAGGAAAAAGTTCAATATATTCAAAAATTCAAGGAACAACAAAGGTCAAAACATATCACTGTGGAAACCTTAGAGACATTATATCACAGCCGCTTTCATTTAGTTAGCATTTCTGGTTAAAGTGAGTGACTTTTTACCTCATGACAAAGTTTCTTTACGGAGGGGGGAAAAAAAAGCACAGTATCTCTCACATCTAGTAATCTCTATTTTACTATAATATCTATTTTACCATATCTAGTTTAGACACTTTAAAGTATACAAAATCTCTCCCCACATTCAGTTTACACTTTAATAGCTCATGTTTTGGTATAAAGATGCCTTGTCCCAAATTGCACTTTTGAGGTATTGAGGGACGCATGGGGCAGCCGGCCTCCTGGGGTTAGCGTAAGGACTGCGCCTGAGAAGTAAGGATGGCATTGTATTGTAACTTCATGGCTCTCTTTTCCCCTTAAAATTGCCATTGTAGCAGCTCTAACAGCGCTAAGAACAACTGCTCTAGATCCATGACGTCCAACCATTTCTCAAGCAGTAGCCACTGGTCTATGGCTATCGCGAGCTAGCCACACTCAACCGGCCAAATAGCCACATGTGGCTAGCGTGTTGGACACCACTGCTCTAGATGGTACAGTACTTTAAGCACCATCTCTATGCTGGTGCTCTCACCAGTGCCAAAAAGGGTGGGACACTGTAGAGAGGAAAGGCGAGTATGGATAAAGCCAGTGAGAGGCACCTGGGGAACATGGCAGGTTGCAAAGGACGGTGCAATCCACTTGATCCTTTTGTGCCCACCCTGCCCCGCAGGGTAACATGGAAGGCGTAGAATTATGGCTCTGCCTCCTGGGGCTATGTCTACACTGGCGGGTTTTTGTGCAAGAACTACCTGCGCAAGGGTTCTTGTGCAAGAACATGTCCACACTGCCATGTGCTTTTGTGCAAGAGCATCCATGGCAGTGTGGACACTCTCTTGCACAAGAAAGCTCTGAAGGCCATTTTAGCCATAGGGCTTTCTTGTGCAAGAAATCCCTGCTGCGCATCCACACTGCCCTCTTGCACAGGAGCTCTTGCGCAAGAGAGCTTACACTTGTTAGAGAAGAGCGTAGCTCTTGCGCAAGAAGCCCTCTCTTATCATGCCGTACTGTAAATCTTCTTGCGCATGAGGGGGCGGGCAGTGTGGACACTCTGCAGAAGAATGGCTGTTCTTGTGCAAGAACTCGCCAGCGTAGACATAGCCTGGGAATGCATACGCAGAGGCGGGTGGTCTCTATACTACCGTGAGCCCAGAAGCCAACATTGCCTCTGGCTTCATGCAGGGTATGCATTTCCATCCTAGCCTTCCCTCCATTCCTCCCCTGCACCGAGGTCATCCCCCGTTAGCTGTCTCTGTTTTTACGTAACTATTGTTTCAAAAATACCCCTCTTTAGCGATGCATCGGGCCCTCCCAAATTCATGGGGAAAAAAGGCACCACAGACTATGAAATCTGGTTTTTTGTGCGTTTGTACTAACTTCTTTTCATGGGGGAAGGCCAGTTTCTCAAATTGGGGGATCCTGACCCAAATGAGAGTTGCATGGGAGTCACAAGGTCATTTTAAGGGGAATGTGGTACTGCCTCCCTTACCTCTGTGCTAAGTGTTGGCTCTTGGCCAGACACCCAGCTCTGAAGGCAGTGCCCTGCCAGCAGCAGCACAGAAGTAACAGTGGCAATACCCTACCATGCCACCCTGACTTCTTTGCTGCTGCTTTCAGAGGTGGGGGACTGGCCAGCGGCAGCTGCTGAGGGCCCAGCTCTGCAGACAGCAGTGCAGAAGGAAGCGTGGACATGCCATACCAGGCCATCCATACATCTGTGCTGCTGCTGGTGGTGGCTCTGCCTTCAGAGCTGGACTCCTGGCCAGCAGCTGCTGCTCTCCCGCTGCCCAGCTCTGAAAGCAGCAGTGCAGAAATAAGGTTTAGCAGTGCCACTCTTCCCCCCTTCCCCCCAATAACCTTGTGGGCCTCCCACAACTCCTTTTTGGCTCACCATGACATTTCAATGCAAATAGCTGAAAACATGAAAATTACAATTTTTTAAAATCCTGTGACCGTGAAAGAGACTGTGAATTTGGTCAGGCCCTAGCTATGCAGAAAGAATTACATCTTCCTGCAAGGGTCGAATGGCTTGGAAGGAGTTCTTCAAAGATGAAGACATGTGCACCTGAATCAACACAGGCACCCTACCAGGCTGCTTTAAGCAAGAGCAGGTGACCAAATTCATTCAAGGCAGCATACAAACAACAGACATACCAGCTGCTCATTTTTTGCTGTTGAAATGAAGTGTGCGTTTGGGAGAGGGAGGCGGGAGTGAGCAGGAGCTGACGGAGACGTGCGAGCGCTTTTATTTTATGGCAACCACTAACATTTTAACAGTTTCCATATATATCAGCTTGTTCCAACCCTTAAGGTGAGCCAAGAGCATCCCTATGAACCCAAAAGACAAGCTAAGCAGTGCAGCAGTGGTATGGTTTTTATATGTACTAGATCTCCACTGATAACAAGGGGCAAAATTTCAGTCATTTAGTTATTTCCATCCTGCAGGATTACGTGCCCCCTTTTCACTCGAGGGACAGCAAAATCCAACACAGGGCACGGGGTTAATGCACCACTGCAAACACTGCCAGAGTGCACCTCCGAGCCAGCCAGTCATTGGCACTGGTGATGGGGCTGCTGCTATTGAGTTCACAATTTTTAATTCACGGGGGGAGGGAGGGGCGAGAGGGACAAAACCCAGGAGGCAAACCCCTACTAATGCTCAGTCTTCAATGAAGTTATTAATGGCACAAACCGAGGCTTGCTCAGGAAAGTTAATGATTTAGATCCGAGCTATTTTCACTGACCGCCTCTCCCCGCGCCCATCATTCAAACTCTTCTCTCGCTACTGGCGCTAGGGCCCATTTCCAGGACTTACCAAAAGTGGTCCCTGCCTCTGGCCGGCTAACGGAGGACACAATCACAAAGCCAAAGCCTTCGTTTTCTCCCCGGCGGATTTCAACGTCGTACGGCTGCACCACCGTGCTGACCACGCCGCTTCCCCCGCCCCCACCACTGCCAATGCCGCTGGTGCTGCCGCTGCCCGAGCTCACGGTGTTTAGGGAGTTCTGGCTTCCCTGCGGGGTCCGCTTCTCCTCTGTCAGGGAAGCGGGCTGGTTGCTGCTGTGGTGCGAAGAGGCTGGAGACGGGACTTCATTCTCGGCTTTTGGAACTGCGGAAGAAATGCACGATTCTCACCCAACGGTCTCCGCAGAGTGCACTGTTCTTAGGATCAAAACCGTTCCGCTACGGACACGCAGGACTGTGACAAATGGCAGAACCGGTGTCTTCTACTGAGGACGGATGCCTGGAATATTTACTCTGTGCACCTGGCACTCAGCCATGACCAGCCTGTTGCCACCAGTTTGAAACAATAAAGGAAACACACGTGTGTGGCAGGCACGCACATGTGTGCATGTGGGTACAGCAGCCCAACGAAGGCTTTGTTTGCACAGAGACACTGCGCCAATTTAACTAAAGGAGTGACGTTGCACTGAGTTAAACCATCTGGCTGGGATGATTGAGTTGGGGTCGGTCCTGCTTTGGGCAGGGGGTCGGACTCGATGACCTCCTGAGATCTCTTCCAGCCCTAGGAACCTACAATTCAGTGCACCTTTGCGTGTGTGGATGCTCTGCACCATTTTCAATCGGATTTACATTGGTTCAGCTCGTCCCTCTGAAGTTGCACCACACTCCACTTTTAGTTCAACCGGAGCACCTCTGTGCACATTCCAGGCCAAAGAGAAGATGCAGGGTTAAGTACCATTAGCTACCAAGACTAAACCACTTGTATATTATAAAGCTGCCCCCCCAGGTAGGGCTGAGTTAGAGTCTTGCTAACTTACAGAGATTTCCAGCACGTAACACTGAATAATATCAAAAAAGCACATCTGCCACTGTGAGCACTTTGGGATGGAACTTTTCACTGGTGTGTGTGCAGTGTTTAGAACAACAGGGGTGTAGTCTAGGCGCTACAATGGCACAGATAACAGAAGTTGTAGGTGGTGGTACTACAAACGCTAAGGATCATTACACAATATCTTAACAAATAAAGCCAGACAGAAACAAGTACGACCATCAATGGACCATGAAGATATAAAAAGCATAGAATGTACTGTTCAGTGTTGTTACCCATCAAGACATCTAGACAAAAGCATTGGATGTAAGGGAAAAAAATGCAAACATTACCCCATGCAAATCCTAGACTCTAGCTAAGCATTTGTACACAAGGGAAGGGGGAGCAGTAGGAAATCAAAAGCTCAGAAACAATATAATCTAAACCTTTTTTGGCTAGTGTCCAGCCTGGATTAAAAAAATTAACAAAAGATCTCCACCTGTAGAAACCTCTATTACAGGATCTACAATGGTAATGTCTAGTAATGCAGTCGGTCATAACAAATAACATATGCTCCACTTGCACTCCCTTGTTGAAAGCATTAGTTATGAAATAAGCACAGAAGATCATGTGTGGTTCAATGTATAAGAACAAGGGGCTGTTCTAGAGAGACTGTGGCAGCCTTAGCTACTTTCATGTGTTTATTCCTCCATCTGAAGATTAATTTGATGCTACTTTAAGCTTAAAATCCCTCATTCCCTAGTCTTCTGTTGACATCTCACTTTGAAGGTCTGGTTCAGAACCTCTCTGTCTAGAAATGGCCCCATCCAAAAATACTAAACCTTAACTCCCTGAAATTTGGGTTCAGATAAATCAAAATGCCAGTGCTACCAGTCAACAATAGGGATACACAAATAAACTAGCATTTAGAAGGTTCTCCATCCTGAACTCACTAGCTGCACTATCATTTTCTTGGATAATACCACATTTTTACAGATTTGCAAGAACAAAATAATTTTTTTCTTGCCTTTGTTTTTCCCCCCGTCACCCAAGCCATGTTCAACAGCGGAAATTCATCTTGATGAATTTGGGAACACCCTAGCTTTTGAATATGGTGAATACAAAATGAAAAAGGAGAGAAGTGTTTCAAACAACTCTACAGGTTGAACCTCCCTAATCCAGAACTCTCTCGTCCATAAACATCCATCGTGCAGAATGATTTTAGTTAGCCGGATATTTACTTTTCATGGGAGTGGCAAAGTTTCCTGTGGTCCCATAAAGTTTGTTTACAGCCACCAGTCCTGGCTCAGTGTTCTGTGATATTGTTTAGCTCTAATTTACCCCTAAATGTCCTCTAATAGCACAGTAAGAAGTGGCAGTGTTGGTAATGCTGCTAGACAATAATGACCTCTCACGGTCCAGAAAATTCTCTCATTCGGAACTGGTCCAGTCCCCAGGGTTCTGGACTAGAGAGGTTCAACCTGTACTTTGCATCACTCTTCAACAGTCTCTCAAAAGTACAGAACAGTATGGATGTTCTGAGAGAAAACATGGTCCAAAGGGTAGAGAGTTGGGCCTCAGGAGATGTGTATGGGATTCCTATGTGTGACCCTGAGCAGGGATACTCTCTTACCATCAATGTATTGTCTGTACAATGCCAAGCATATCTGAGTCTCATAAAGCTACCATAATGCATATAAGTAATAACAGTGACGACTCTTGTTAGTGAACAGCTTTAACAAAAACCTGCACAAGGACGAAAGAGGCCCAGGCTGCTTACACACAGAGAATCTGGATTCATGTTTATACAGAAAGAAACCTATATTTAAACAAGACTAGAACAGCTGAAATAGACAATAAGAGAAAAATCAACATAAAAGGGGAAATAATATTTGCATCTATATTGACATTTCCATTTGTGCACGAATATTAAGAGACGGATGGTGAGCAAGCAGATCACTGGGCCCAGACTGAAAACGAGAAGAGCTGTGCTCCCACGGCAACCTACCTGCGTATACCACTTTGCGCCTTACAGTGAGATTGACATGACCCTGCTTGGCAGCCTGTTGCATAAGCTGGACGACAAGCTGGTGAGATTTTCCGACAACAGGTGTTCCGTCCACACAGATCAGTTCATCTCCAGATCTCAGACGACCGTCGGCATCAGCAGCGCCCACTGGTACAATGTGACCAATGTAAATCTGATGAATTAAAAAGAGAGAGAGAGAGAGAGAGAGAGAATTGCTGAATGAGCACATATCAGGCAATCAGTTAGACAAGCGGAAAGCACAGAAGACTTATGAGAGCTGGAGGTTGGGTCTGAGTGTGACCAAAATCAAGAGCACCCAACACACAGTAACATGTGTCAGCTGTTTGTGGCCTCTGGCAAATAATAGTCTAGGAGTTAGCATACACTTGGTCACATCATGAAAACTATGATAAAAACTACTGGAATGTAGGCATTTAAGCGACTAGTCGCCTATCCGATAAGCATAAGCTTACGGGATAGTTGACTAGTCCCATGACTAGTCACTTCTCCCGCCCCAGCCTCCCCCTTGCTGCCTCTATCACAGGCAGCAAGGCCAGGGGAACAGGAGCCGGTGCTGGGGGGGAAGCTGGCTTAAACGCTGGTTCCCCCCAGCACTGTCTGCATGGAAGGCAAGAGAGGCAGAGGAGTAGTGGGGACCAGGTGCGAGCCAGGAATCAGCTGTTTCCCGGCTCACACCCAGTCTCACATGCACCTCTGCTCTTTAAAGGTATTAAGAGCTTGCCAGCTCTTAATACATTTTAAAGGCTGGTACACAGAGCTGGGGACCCGGTACGAGCCGGGACAGCTGATTCCTGTCTGCGGGACAGCTGATTTCCATTGTCCC